>BGPR01010263.1:42774-53317 GCA_013235015.1 Araneus ventricosus | reverse complement strand
AAAATCACTTTTCAGCTCATAACTTCTAAGCAATTGTAGCTATCGAAAAAGTTTAAATGCAAAAATTGTTCGTTATGATAAGGCAATAATTCGCTTGATTTGAATTTTCTTTCTATTTTCAATTGTAAAGGAATTATGGGAAAATAAAAATTCCCCCCACACCATTTCCACCCCCTTTGAGCTGGAAGGCCCATCTACGAACTCGACCGAGATTTTCACTATCCTTACAACATATCCCATGCTGGTTAAATGTACATGAAAATTACTCCAGTTATCGTGTTCACAAGATAACATGGGTAAAATATAGATATATATATATATATATTTATAATATATAATATTCTTTGAAATCATTGACCCCAGCCACTGCTTGGATATTTCTGGTAAAATAAGTAATGATGCATAATAACATATACTACCTATGTCCCTTAATAATAGTAGCAAGTGAATATTTAAACGGGAATTATTGGCCACTACAGATGCAAGTTACGTTGTAGCGCAAATTTGCAAAGCCCTCAATAAAAATCAATGTTTGATGACATCTGCCATTTGTTTCGACACATCTTTCATTTTTTAGGTTAACCTAATTATTACGAATTAAAACTATTTTTCTAATTTCATTCGCTGATCGAAATCGATTGTTTTATTTCAGTAGAATATCAATCAACCCATTGTAAAAGTAAGATGAAAAGAAGAGAGTTTTCGAACAAATATCGAGATGCGACTGTCCAGTTCATTAAGCTCACGCATATAGGGAAAGCAAAGCTTCGCAGCCAAGGGATCCTACCTACAAGTTCAAAATGCAGTAACGAAATTATTGAAAAATCCAGAAACTATCTGAACACTCAAAATAAAAAATTGAGAGTAATATTTTTAATTTATTGTTTAATTTAAGCTATTTTTTATAATAAAAATGTTGCGTTCTATATTTATTTTCTTTTGCTACTTTTATTATGGGACAAATTAAATTCGCCAACTACTACTATTATTATGGGACAAAGGGAGTGCTTAATAATTTAAACCAAGCTATATCTCTAATTCTTTATGGTATTTAATAAAATTAAACTATCGGATAGTTAAAGTTCAAATATATCTATGCAGAGCACGTTAGAGAAAAAAAAACTAGTGAGTCATAAAAGAATACCGTTCTATGAGGTATGAATTTCAAGGGGGAAACGAATGATATACATATAAAAACAAAACGATCAATACCGGTAGATAGACGAATACTCTTTAGTATAAACGTAAATCGGGCGCCTTCATATACTTATTTAATCAAGTCGTGTTGAAGATTAGCCGAGTCGTAGAGAACCAGAAAAGACCACCCCATAATTTTCACTTAGCTGTATCACCAGAAACAATCTTTAGTTTTAAAACCAGAGTCGATCAAAACAGTTGCTCCTGCCCTGTACTGGATTTCAGCACTTGAAAAATGGTTCACTTAAAACTTTTTATCTAGCTCAGTTAAGCGAAAATTCTGTGTTGGTCCATCTAGTTTTCAACGCCTCAAAAGCAAAATATAAGTAGTAAAGGAGTGCAATATATGCTAACAATTGTCAGAAATAGGATCAACTGTCAATTTACTAAATGCTTATAAAGTCAAGATTTTTGAGATAATAAATGGTTATTTTTTTTATCGCAGATGTGTCTTTTCATTTTATGTTTTTTAATTGTTTAGTGTCACTCCTTTCTCTACGAACTAAAAATTCACACCAGAGATCAGACTAGTGCTTACCAGAATCGTTTTTTTTTCTTCCACTATAGTAATCTGAACATGCTTGGTTTAATTATGTTGCATAGTTAACCCCTTAACTGAACAATGTGCTTTGCTATCTAATAAGATGACCCCTTCTCTTTTGGAACGGGGCTGCCGTTTTCTTTCATTTCAGAAGGCATATAATTCTTCAGATGTTTTTAGATTCTACGTAATTTTTATGCAAGATTATAAAGATAATTAATGATTAAATTTTAGTTTTAAGACTGAAAATGCGATAATTCGATGCGTGAGTATTCTCAGGCTTTTAAATTAAGCGGTTAATAGTAAATATCGTGGTATAGTCCCGGGATCACACATGTTCGAGACACGATTTCACTAAAGATCTGTTGTGTTTGTGAACCACTATTGCATTAAATGGTCCGCCGCCGCCGGTTGATCAAACATCCTCACTTTGGTGGAATGGCGAAGCAGGTGTCAGGTTGTTCATCAGTGGCGGCGAGTGGATGGAAAATCCCAGATAGCAATTTTAGTTTGAAGCAAACTTGCACTGCAAATCTGCAAGCTTGCAGCAAGGTTAACACGACAAGAGTGCAAGTGTGAAACAAGTTTGTAGCACGTTAACGCACGCTTCGAAGTCACCACGCGACGAACTTGCAGCAAGTTTGTCATGACAAAATAATTGCAAACATAGCAAAAACAGAACGAACACAACCTCGGATTAGAACTCGCGACCTAGCGCTTGGGAAGCGGGCGCTCTAACCATTCGGCCAGATAAACTCTGAGAGGAGAAGATAGATTTCGCTAATGCATCGTTCGATTCGTATACGATTTATTTTAAACTGTTTTCTTGATTTCATTAATTTTTTGAGTTGAAAATATGATTTGAAGTCAAAGAGAGAGCGATTTTCGCTAATAACTACGTTCAGCTAGTAGAATAAATTATGAAATTAGAGTTCAAAAGTAATTAAATGGGGACAAAAAATGGGACAAAATGTTTAAGTTATTATTTTTCAACAAACATTGACTGTTTTTCACTTTTAATTTTGTTTATAAACGTTAAAATTTCAACATTAAGAAAAAGGCGATATAGTTTTCTTTAAAGTGTGGGTGTTATATTTAGTAAAAAGATGGAAAATGTTTCAAAAATTTTAGTTAGTTAGTTAAGTTATTTTTTTTACAAATTATCATTGATTTATTGGATTAATGAAAAGAAGGACGGTCTAGGAGATGCTATTAAAAATCGGATGTTTTTTTTTTTAAACAGAGACAAAGATAATTATCTCTTTGTGCTATCTTTGCATGAAGCTTGTTTTGCAAACTTGCAGCAAATTTGCATTGCAAGGAGGTGGCGCTAGTTGTCACGGCGAACTTGCTACAAGTTCGCTTCAAGCTTGACGCGTCAAATTTGCGATGACAAGGTAATATCAAGTCAAAATCAAACTTGCTGCAAACTTACGTGCTATCTGGGAAGTGAGGTGCAAAAAATTTATAGACATGAAAAAGTACCCGGCAAAGTAAGAGATAGACAACCAAATTTAAAAATTTAGTTACAAAATAAGCTAGTTTTTCCGGATACTATTGCCTTTTTATAATTCCTACTTTTAGACAGCTAAAAATAAATAAAATTTAATTATTCCCTCAAAAAGTAGGGGGCGACTACCCACTATCCCCCAACTCGCCGCCACTGTTCTCTTTCATTTGACTACGGCTCAAAATAGTTCTCGTATAGCTTCAGAACGGGATGTTAAGCTAACTAAACAAAAATCTAACCGCTCTTCGCAATTAAAACGACTTGAGCAACATTTTGACACTTGCCTTTGGGTGAACTACCAGTACCTGCTGAGGTCTTAGGCATAGTGGTTTCAAATTGAAGCAAATAACAAAGAAGTAGTTCCTTGTATGGTAGTTCCTGTGTGAATCTAGAAACATATTAGAAAACCATCAGAGAAAAAGGGAAGACAATGATTGTCGAGCAGTTAAAAATTTCCTAAAACTCCTCTGCGAATCGATGTACGTTTAATATTAATACAAAAGAATCATAATTGGGAAGAAAATTGTTTTTTGCAGAGTTTATGACTTCAATCGGCAGTATGGAGGACACTACACGATACATTATTATTCTCAGTTTAATAGTCTCTAACATGGCCCTAATGTATTTAAGAGATGTATTCATTCAGAAGTTCAATTTTAAGCTTTTTCTTAATGGCTGGCGCAGATTCTGTAGCACTAAACTATTAGAACTTGCCTCGCCCACATGGAACTAATCTGTTTGTGCAGCACATTGCAACTCGTTTAACTATTGTGTACAGTAAACCCTTGTCCTATTGTATCACCGTTGGTGATGGCAATATCTTTTGTTAACTAGCCGTCTTCGGCGACCAGCTTGTTCGCTAGGAATATAATTTCAATTGAATTTCTTATGCACAATTCAATATCCCTGATCCCCTTAACAAAGTAATTTTATACTCCGAATTGTGACAGACATTTAACCCGCGTTCTTTTAACAGCCTTTAACCTGTTCTTGTCCATTGTCTACATGAACGTCCCTAATGGATTCAAGTAACTGTCCTTGTCATGTAACATCTAATTTGCACGTTCTCGGCGCCAACTTCACTTTCTTATTCCTCATGAAAAATATGCATTTGATTTCAACATTAGAATGGCGTGGCACATTTTAAGTCCAGCAGGATGTTGCTGGATTAAAACATGCTCATAAAAAGAATTAAAACGTAGCAACCATAATCATTTAGCTTACTGGATATATTTCGTAATATACTTACAATTGTAGTGGACTTGGTTTACAGGATTTCAATAAAAAAAGAAAGAAAAAGACATTAGGATATTACCTTAGCTTTCAACAATGCAAAAGAAAATCGCAATTAAATATTTGTTCAAACAATGAAAACGGTGTGAATTTCATTGCAACAATAAAAAATATTGTTATAAATTATGTTTAATAATATCTTTAAAAATTTGCTAAAATTAGAGAAAAAATTGTACAACTTAATTGATATCATTGAAAAGATAAATTCTTGAATCTTCAGACGTTGTAAAAATCATTTTTGTGCTGTAATATTTTCGAAAGTTATCAAGATAAAGCGTCAAAATTTCACTTAATTTTTAATTAGTTAAATTTCTAATTGAAATTTCAAGAAAAAACGGCTCTAAGGTTTACTTTCCCATCCTCCAAAGTATGTTGGTGCCAAATTACGTAGTTCTAGATCCAGCGATCTGCTCTGTAGAGCGCCAACATATGCACACACATTCTCCTTTATTATTACAAAGAATGAGTAACACCATGGGCTGTCGAAATAGAAACATCCAGAGAATGAGCGGGCCACAGAAAGAGCGGGTATGTGGTTTTTTTTCTGTTTTGCTATTCCAATCATAGTTTTGAAAGGTCCCTTTTTTTTTATTCCCATATAATCTAAACCCAGTGACGACTCGTCAGCTCAGAAACGAGTAGAGATGAAAAAAAACCCCTCATGTTAGTACAATTAACCTTCCAGCGTGCGCGTGTCGTAATTTTTAAGACACAATGAGTTTCTCAATTTTTAACCTTGCAGTTGTGAGTTACTTCATTATAGTAATAAGAGACACATCAGAAAAGCAAATCCTTTCATCAAGAGTGAAAATTAATTTTTATATTATTTGCAAAATCTAAAATTATACTGAAATCAGAGAAAGCAATGAGATTTAATACTATTATTTTCTAAAAAAGGTATTAAGCAATATATAATAAAAAAATAGTATAATACCAACTAAGATTGTACAACAAAGACTTTCTTCTTAGTTTCTTAACAATATCCTTGCATTCGAAACATTGAACTTTTGCCGGAAAGTGACGCTTAAAAGTATACTATATATTGTACCTACTGTATTTCATGGATTTTGATGTTCGTTTTCTTTCTTTCAAACACAAACCACAAGCTCTTTTACTCAATGCTAGTTGCTGTTCACTTGCTTTTTCAGGTTTTGATGTATAATTTAGATTTAAGGACATGGTAATGTCATATAGCGATGATCAGATTTTTTGGCCTCAAGTATGAGGTGTTTTCATAAGACTGAGGTTTTTCAAGAAAATTCTTTGGCTTGGTAGCAGGCTTATCACATATTAAACATTTTTGACAATGTAAAATGAAATATTAAATCACTGCAATGCGCACTGGTTGCATAATTATCAAACTGAAGTGTTAAGACATGCAAAAAATTTTCAAATTACCCGAGAGGGCTCGCGTCTTAATTTTTACGACAGAAGCATAAAACAGTATTAAATCATCTTGAAACACGTACAAACCCATTTAATTCTAAAGATAAGGGTCGCATGAAGGAGTAGCAATGACTTGCAGACAGTTTTGACTCTGTATGTGAGAACAGGGCATGAAAAATCCAGTTCGTCGCAAAATAAATTTGCAGGCGCGCCCACTGGAAGGTAAAAATATAATTTAAAAAATACAGCTTTACTTCTAAATAAGCCAAAGCTTTTAATTGCAACTATCTTAATTGGTTTTTTTCCCTCAATTTCATTGTTGATTGAACTCATCAATGTGGAAAAATAGCCAAATGAGATTTTTTTTTTAAATAAAATAATTTCAGGGGTTGCTGCAGCCCAAATGGACGAGTTGTCACTATCTACGGGTTTAATATCAACGAATAATATTCTGCAAAATAAAATTCTATATTTAAAAAGGACAGTTGTTTAAATTCGATGGAGGTTTCTTTTATAGCCATAAGACGTACAGGAATGCGTGTCACGCCATCCAGAAGTGATTAGGCAAGTTGCAGCGTTTCATGTTCAGACAACTTAGGGTTGTCAATGATTATAGAAGAAACAAAGATGCTGATTGCGAAATCGGTTAAAAAATAAAATCCTATAATAGAGGCGTGATGTTTCTGTCTCTTGAATTGATAACACCAGGTATTAGAAAAATATATCTATTTACACGTAGACAACACGAGACAGACAACACACATAAACAAAGCTAGTCCGTCGCACTGAAAATCCAGAGCTATTTCAAAAAAAATATTACAAACATGCCACTCGCTTGTAATACACACCCTCTCCCGGAGGACGACGCAGAACACTCTGGCGTGTTTTCAAAAAGCAACCTCTCACGGAAGGATGGTGCCAAGCGTTCTCTCAACCATCGCCAACGATAGCCAAACATTACAAGAACGTTAACGAGAAATAAGAAATAACTTTCCTAATTCAGAAATATCTGGAGTACGCTCAGTTCTACAAATAAAACAAAATTTGTACTACCGGTAATTCAAATCATACTCTTGTTATTTATTAAATAAAAATATTCATCCGATAGGTACCGTTGTAGCCAGAAATGGCGCTAGAGTTTGCCCCGACAGGGGGAGCACGACTTGCTGTACGGGGGGGATGAGTGTAATGAAATTGGTCTCAAATTTTCGCCAGATTATTATTTATCAACTAGAGTTGAATACCCCATACAAAAATTTTCCCAGACGGGATACAAAATTTTTTTCCTACGGGGGCCCTGAAAACACCCC
Source organism: Araneus ventricosus (assembly GCA_013235015.1). NCBI lineage: Eukaryota > Metazoa > Arthropoda > Arachnida > Araneae > Araneidae > Araneus > Araneus ventricosus. The sequence continues at coordinate 46,080 of BGPR01010263.1, read as the reverse complement.
CCCACACACTTTTAAATATTCAGAATGTCCTGAATGTTTTAATTTTTTAAAGCGATTAATGTAGAGATTAGCGAAGGTTTGCTGGAGTTTAATGACAGTTGGCAAGAATACTTGGCGAGCAGACCGAAAAATTGGAAGATTGCATCTGGTCATAAGAGTTGTTCATATTTCAGAATCAGGCCAGAAAGATGGGGGGGGGGGACCTTCCCGGGGGTTAATTATCTAAGATTGATTTTCCTTGATAGTGTTTTAACATATAAAGTTCAGAAGGTGAGTAAAAACATCTTTCGGAAATTCTAATACCAATTAATTGGATTTAAGATGCTTTAAAGCTACGTTTAAGATATTTCAAATGCAGCTAGAATAATTTCATATATTTAAAATAACAATGAAGCGCCTTGATGAGTAATTGTAATACTGAAGATTATTTCAGTTTTAATTGAAATTATGAAGGGTCTAAAAGAGTTTTAATAAACAAGAAATATATTTTTAGTATTCAGAATAACATTTAACTTGACAAAAGAATGAGACCAAAACTTCTGACATAGAATCAACATAATATTTCATGTACATTTAACGAGAATAAATATTATTTCCATGATTTTATCTCAGTTCATTGAACAGTAATTTATCACTAATAAAACATACACTACAGAAACTATCCAAATCTAATTCAAATATATGTTAAATTTTGCCAAGTCACAAAATTGCAACCTCTTCCAAAACTTGATCTAATCAGTCATACAACAGGATGTTAAATAATGATCGGTCATGAATAATCAGTGTATGCAAGTGTTATGAACATTAGTATCACAACAACATGGGATAGACAAGTAATATAACAAGTTCAAAAAAAAATGTTGCTCTTTTAGAGTATCACAAAATTTCAAAGCAGTCAGATGTTGTTTTGCTACAAAAATCATGAATATCTTTCCTTTTTCCTCCTATATTTTAAGATGGGGAGAAATAAAAATCTACTTTTTTATTTTCGTCTTGATTCTATTTTAATCAAAACAGGCTTTCACACATAAAAAAAATATTGAAGGATATGTATAGAGCAATCATAAATTCTTATAGTAATCACGAGGGTTTTTTTTTTTTTTTACCTAAAATCGTGACATTGTTAAAAGAAGTGTTATGAAGACAGCCTAACAGAGTAACCTCTCAGTTGCCTATTGTGCTATTATTTACCAGTTCTGAAATCTCTTGGAGCTTTCAGCCTTTTGTTAATTTTTAGTAAGGTTTTTGTTCATCATATTTGCTGACAGTTTTTAATAATAAAAATTAATCATTAGCAAAAAAAAAAAAAAATTAGGTTTTTTAATTTCATTTTGTGTAAAATACTTAATATAGCATTAATAAGAATTGGTGTTCTTCTGAACAGATATTTTAAAATAACAGTAACAAAACAATAGTTAGTGAAAAAAAACATCAGTTATGCATCTCTAACTATTAAATACGATTATTACATTTTAAATTTTTCCAGTTTTAAAAACTAGCATGTAGTACACCTATATATAATGTAGAATTAACCATTTCAATTAAATAAATGGGAATTATAAATGACAAATATGTTTCTAGTATTCGTTTTCAAGATATTTTGGTGAATTGGGAAATTTTTTTTAATTACCAATATTTTTGATAAAAAAAGTTTTACAGATTTTTCTTTTACAATTTAGGAATACATGACATATTTGCTGTTTCATTCAGAGAAATAAAAAGAATATCTGTAAAATGTAAAGGAATAAAAAATGTGAGCACTTGTGGTTATATAGAACACATGGTTATCTAATAACAACATTTATTAACATAAATTAACAAATACTTAACGAGCAAATAACAAACACTGACTCTAACAATGATATTGACATTACATTAGGAACACAATGGCAATATTTATAACACTGACGAAAGTAGAAGTTGTAATGAAAGTTGTTACACTAGCTTCAGCTGCTGCACTGGAATAGATGCCGGCCTGTTTCCATAATGGCTAATGAAATGGTTCGCCACACTTACCTCACAATAAGGATTACTATACAAACCTTCATTGCTCTCCAGTAAAGTTGAACAGTTACTTCTTCAAGTGACTTGACTGGAAAAATCCAAAAGATGGACCTTACTGAAAAGTCTAAATCAGATCAAAACAGAAAGGTCCATCTTTTAGCCAAACTATTTAAGACTTAATAGGAAAAATAAAGTTAAGATGAAGGGGATGGGTGAACCCAATAATACAAGAAATGCACAAAGAAATAAAGCAGAAAACATGCTATTCACTTCTGCAGGCATTAAGATTTTTTTAAAATAATTAAATTGAACTAGATAGTAGAAAACAAAGGGTGAAAGAAAAGATATCTATATGTTTATATCAGTGCAAAATCTTCACTTGTCTTATACATTCTAAATGGCACATTCAGTCATAAATGAGCAGTTGTCAATCAGAACTTCCATCCATAATTTGTAATATTATAATGATAATAAACCTAATATTAACCATTATTAAGGCCTTAGCACGCAGACTCAAAAACCCTAATCATAAACAACACATACTAAAATCCATTTAAAAGAAAATTTAATTCAGTATTGAGCCAAGAATATCTGCAGAGTTAAATTCATGGAGTACAAAATTCAATAATGTATTTTAAAGGTAAATCAATTACGTATTAACTAGCATGGTGAGAATATAGGCAAACTTCAGTTTTCAGTAAGTTTCACTCGACCTTTTCACCATCAAGATTATATGTAAAATATATTGCCTAAGTCTGGCTTAATATTATACCCATGTTTTTTAACCTAATTATTGAATTCTTCAACTCTTTACTTAATTCTCTTACTAATTATTAAAATTTTCTTCTTATTATTAACAAATATTCTATACTTTTTTTTATCGGTATTTCGATATTTTTGAGTTCTACATTAATTATTTTCTACCACATTCAACAAATATGGGACATGTCAAAAACTGAAAAGCCTTCCTTTATAACTCATAATTAATACATCATAAAATTAGATATCTTATTTTTCTTCATTAGATTGTTTTAGTAATAATGAAAATGACCAAAATCTTTGAATTTATGCACTTGTATTTTATAATATGAATGTTTTCCTTAAAATCTATATATATAATTCTCTTACGTGGCGACAAAAAAAGGTCGAATTTCTTAATCGCCATTTGGCAACAGCTCGCAAGTTTGATTTGTTTACATCCGCGGAAAGTCCGAAGCCGCTTCGTGTGAGCACGTTTATTGAAAACTATTTTTAGTAGTTGGAAATTTGTAAAAATAATAAATTTAAGTCGTGCTGTCGGAT
>BGPR01010263.1:0-37382 GCA_013235015.1 Araneus ventricosus | reverse complement strand
GCAATTTGAAGCCTAATACAAAATAAGCTGACATGTAACTGAAAACAAAATTAATTGTGTGGGATGAAGCACCCATGACACATGTTCATGCTTTCTTAGCTGTTGATAGACTTTTACAAGATCTCACAAAATGTAAAGAACCGTTTGAGGGCAAAGTCATTCTACTGGGTGGAGATTTTCGCCAAGTTCTTCCAGTGATTTTAAGAGGTTCAAGAACATTAACTGTTGCCAGCTCCTTGAAAACAACACGCTCTTTGGTTGAAATTTCATAAGTTATATCTGACAAAAAATATGCGTGCCCTTGAATCTGAAAGGGATTTTGGTGCTTGGTTGTTGGACATTGGAGAGAAAAAAAGTGGCTCAACGATTCAGTTGCCTTTGCAATGCTACCCTTCAATACAAGACCCTATACATCAATTGTACAGTGACATAGATTTTTCCAGTGTGACCCCACAGGAGCTTAAAGATCAAGCTCTCCTTACTGTTAATAATGAGCGATCCATGGAAATCAACAATAAAGTGTTGGAATTTATGCCGGGAAATGAAACTGTTTATAAAGCAGTTGATATGATCATGAGTGAAGATCCTCAAGATCAATTGACATTTCCTGAAGAATTTTTAAATTCTTTGACACCAACTGGTTTGCCTCCATATGAGTTAAAAGTTGAAAATAGGTAGCATTATAATGCTGTTGAGAAATTTAGCTCCCTCTAAAGGATTATGCAATGGTACACGCCTAATTATCACAAAATTGCAGCAAAACATTATTCAGGCAAAATCCATTGATGGTACAGAGACGTTTCTCATTCCCCAAATCCCTTTGATTCCATCTCAGACTAACATGCCTTTCAAATTTAAACGTATGCAATTTTCCATTCATTAGCCTTTCCTACGGTTGGACTAATAAGCCCGCAAGGCCAAACTTTGAAAAGATATGTTTGGTGCTCAATGAGCCTGTTTTGTCATGACAACTCCATGTTGGCTTATCATGAGCACAATCTTTTGAATCTGTTTCTGTGGTAGCTCCAAAATGCGAAATATTTAACTGTGTTTATGAGGAAGTTTTCTGTGATTGATTGTCAAGTGTATTTTTTTGCATTACATTTTTAATTTGTTTCATTGTTGTATATTATTTTATATCTGAGTGGATTGAATATACCTGCTTTGATACAATTTTTTTTCGTAGAGCACAGTCTTCAATGTTGTATATTATTTTATATATGAATGTATTGAATATGTATATACCTGCTTTCGTACAATTTATGTTTTCATAGAGCACAGTTTTCAATGTTGTATATTATTTTATATATGAATGTATTGAATATGTATATACCTGCTTTCGTACAATTTATGTTTTCGTAGAGCACGATCTTTAGAATCTGTTTCTGTGGTAGCTCCAAAATGTGAAATATTTAACTGTGTTTATTAGGAAGTTTTCTGTGATTGATTGTCAAGTGTATTTTTTTGCATTACATTTTTAATTTGTTTCATTGTTGTATATTATTTTATATCTGAGTGGATTGAATATACCTGCTTTGATACAATTTTTTTTTGTAGAGCACAATCTTCAATGTTGTATATTATTTCATATATGAATGTTTTGAATATGTATATACCTGCTTTCGTACAATTTATGTTTTCGTAGAGCACGATCTTTTGAATCTGTTTCTGTGGTAGCTCCAAAATGTGAAATATTTAACTGTGTTTAGTGGGAAGTTTTGTGTGGTTGATTGTCAAGTATATATTTTTTTTGCTTTACATTTTTAATTTGTTTCAATGTTGTATATTATTTTATATATAGGAATTTATTGAATATATATATACCTGCTTTCCTACAGCACAATCTTTTGAATCTGTTTCTGTGATAGCTCCAAAATGTGAAATATTTAATTGTGTTTATGGGGGAGGTTCCTGATGCTTTCACTATATATAAAACGGCCCTTTTCAGAGCCAAAAAATTTTATTCCTTCGTTATTAAGGTGAAAGCATTAAAAGGAAATCAGCTTTACTTTGCAAGTTTTATTTGAAGAAAAATATCTTTTTTGGGGCTAAAAAATTTTATTCTGTGCTGATTTAAGTTAAAGCATCAGAAGAAAAATAAAGCTGATTCATATATATATATGAAGATTTTAGAATAACTTCTAGGACACACAGTGTCTTCATTATAGCGAGCGAAGCGAGCAGGGTTTGCGTAGCAAACCTGGGAGGATTGCAACGCAATCCTTCTGGGGGTTGGCGAGCTTTAGCGAGCAGGGGGCAGAGCCCCCTAGTAATGTTCTATTCAAACTGTTCTTGTGGACTTCTTAAAGCTTGGCGAAATTTTTAGTACATTAAAAAGGTACAGTAAAACTTCGATTAATTGTCACCATCTGTACAGGAGATGTGACAGATACCCGAATAGATCTCTCTCTCAGAATATCTTAATAGATATGTACAGTAAAGTGATTTGACTGTCGGCTTGAGACAAAAATGAAAATAAAATTCTTTAAAAGTCAATAATACATAAATATTGTATTTAATTTTACAAAACGATCCATATATATCTTAATATAAGAATAGTAATGTACAGAAATGTAATACAATAAAACAACATTTCTTTGATGATGACGGATAACAGAAATTGACAGTTAAATGAGTAATTGTTAATCGAAGTTTTTCCTGTATTCACTTTTCAATCATCCATGATAACTTAATCTGGCAATAAATCTTTCCTGCATTATGAAATAATCAGAACATTTCAGAACCATCTGAATTTGGTATCAATTATTAGAATAAAGGTATCAACTACAAAAATTTTCGGGAACATTTCCTTTCATATATGAATTGTCATCTCTTAAAAATTTTAAATTAAATAAAGGAGACAAAACAGTTATAATTGCAGTTCTTCAAAAGAAAATAAATGGACAGATTCATCCATTATATTTACATCAGAATTTAGTGTTAAACCACATTTTTTTCATAATTCACACTTCATCACATTTCAATATTTAATACTAAATTTTCCCCCATTTTTTGAGAATTAAAATTAATATTAAAAATTCATTCACACTATATTAAACCACATTTTTTATTTTATCGTATTTCACAATATTTAGCATTAAATTATTTCTTCTTGAACTTCAAATTTAATTGAAAGCTTACAAAAGTAATTTTGTTGAGGGAACACATTAGCTTCTCAATATTTTTTTATTATTTGAAGTATTATCGAAAAAGTTTTGATATCATTGGAACTGAACAATAAAGTCATCTTCAAGAGAAAAAGATTCATTTTGATATTCGTCTTTCATTGAAATTTAAATTTTTTTGAGAAAAATTCAATTCTTAAAATCTTTACTACATTCTCAAATATGAATATTTTTGCTTCAACTTTTATTTGTAGGTTTACTGAAATATATTGCACAAAACTGTGCATGGATTTTAAGGTGTATTTAATATTCGCTTAAAGATAGAATTTCTACTATATTATGTGGTGAATCTTGAATATAAAAAAAAAACTAAGCAACTGAATGCTTATTACATGCACAGTTTTATCATATGCATAATGGTAAGCTCTATCTTAAAAAGGAAAAAAAAAAAATGCATTAGCATTTTGAGAACATGAAAGTGAAGAAAAGTATAACATGGAAAAAATCCATTTAAAATTGTCCCTTGCACATTTTTTTCATTTGTTACTGCAAATAAAAATCTAAATAATGTCTGCAATATTAAAGGTACAAATTTGAAATTTTAATACAATAAGTAGAAAGATCAGAGCAATGAAATAAGCCAATAAAATAAAAATGGATATTTTGTCCATTTTGGGGGGTAATGTCCCCTTAAGAAAGAGTCAATTATATTTTCTAATATACAACAAACCTTAAATTCCTTCGATATCAAGTAAATACTTATGTTCATCAATTTCGAATGTAAATTTAATATTTATGAATTTAAAGCACAACAAAGATTAATTAAACTAATTATAAAAATTAGATAATACAGGAATTATTATTAGGAAAATTGCAATTATGATGATCAAAAGTATGCAAAATTATATTTTAAATGACGTTGAAATATACAAATGTGATCTGTTTGATAAGCAACACTTAAGAATTTCAGCATTAGGGTACTCATGATAAGCATAATTGGTCTCTTCATATAATAAGCTAAGGGTTAAAAAAAAAACTAATACACTACTTTCAGTTGCATACTATCAGAGCAATGCGCAAAAGATTTGGTTAGATTAAGTTTGGTTTTAACTCTCTAATCTTGCAGTCATTTTGTTCTAATGTCATTAAGGTCTGGAAAATTAGTTTTAAAGAGAATAAAGCAAACATTTTTATTATTATTATTTAATCTAATATCTTTCCAAATCTTAAGAATATTTTATGTGTGAAAAAAAATACATATAAACATGAATTTATCTGTTTTTAAATTGAACATAAAAAAAGGGAAAAACTTGTTTCCACTGCTTAGAAAGTTCATGGCACAAGGGTCTTTATAATACTATGCCAGACAAAATATATGCAGGAGAAAACTAATTTTGTCCAAGCCTAAGCTGATCAAAAACCCCTCCAAATCCTTAAATCTTTCATCTCAAATATTCACACAGCACAGACATCAGCAGAATTTTTACCTTTGCTTGCAGGCTCATACAGCTGCCACACTAATAAAAGGATTTCACTCTCACTAATATGTCTCTAGTCTCATCAACAGTCTGATGGTTTTACTCCCCTGTCCCATCCAGTCATATCACATGTGATGAGTAGATGGATTGCTACCGATAGAAAAAAATAACAGTAATTTAACAGCCAATCTTAAGTATATCACATAACCTTATCTTCTAATTACTAGAAAAAAAAGGAAAAATCATTTTTCCTGTTTCTTCATGAAAATTCCCTTGTTAAGAGGATGTTTGAATTTTCCTCTAGCTATAATCTAAAAATTAAACATGCATTTCATTACTTCAAATTATCTTTTGTGCTAATTAATTTTTAACAAATTATATGCAGATACAAACAACTGTATTTGCCAACTTTCAGGGCCGGCCCGAACAAAAGCGGGGCCTGGTTCTAAGTTGAATTGCGGGGCCTCGAAACTGATTTTGTAAAACAAAATAATTTATCGCATTTTGTTTTTTATTACACCGCACAAATTGGTATATTGAGGACTTAAAAGAATACGTGAAAAGGATAAATAATTAAATTATATGATTTATGAACGATTTTGAAAGTGATTAAAATGTTAATTTATAAAAGTAATTCAAAATAATATAGAAATTATTATTTTGAATCACGAGAAAGATTATTCCTCAGATACAACGGTCCTTGATAAGCTCAATACATTTTTCAGAACAGTCACACAATTTGAATACAGTTCAGATCAATTAATTTACAAATAAATATTATAATAATCTGACCCTGTCATTCAAAACTGAACGACACATTTTAATTTCATTAAATAAATCAATGCAATTCATTTTGTCTTGTAAAGTAGAATTCAAGACTGTACGTTCTCAGACAGTTTGTGAATACTCAGCACATTACAGAACTCATAAGTCACAAAAAATGAATATACAGAAAAGAAGGTTTAGAAATGTCTCTAAGAACAAAATTCAAACTAAGACTTCCGCATAGTATATAGTGTGGTTTGGAATTCTTTGCAAGATAAGGGCTTTTGCAAACCTTTACGTAAAACTTTTCATAATAGATCCGTTATAGTTAGAAAAACCACAATTTGTTTGGTTGACACCCAGGCACGTCGGGGGGGGGGGGGGCCAAAGTATAGTATAAAATTTTAAAAGCTGCCTGCCAACGATCCCCTTTCATAACACTAGCACAGAGTTTGTGGAAGTGAAAAAAAGATTAAGAGGTCAGAATGCAAAGAATATACAATTTTTATAAATGTTTGGTAACTCAAAATTACAATAATGACAATCAGAATTAAAACAAAGCTGCCAAAATATTTACTTTTCAGTTTGAACAGATGCAGGTCCACTTTTTCATTAACAATGAATGTAAACAATGAATTTTCTTTTATTGCCGGAATGGCATTGGTTTTTGTGAAAACACTCTATTATGGCCAAATTTTTGTCTCGTCACATTCACTGGCATAAATCCAGACATTTTTCCGGACGTGAGCTTGAAATCCGGAGGTATGGTAATTCTAATTATAATGCCACTGTCTATACAGTTCCCCAAATATAATTCCTCTTTTTCCGATAGGCTTTAAATTTTGACTGATAACCCTTTTCTTGTCGAGTCTTTTACCATTTAAAAACAAATAAATCCTACATGTATACTCGCAACCACTTTCAGAGCATAACATATCTTAAAATAAAAGATAATTGTTCTTGATGCTCTGGAGTGCAATCTAATAAAATTGTGAAATATTTAGCTTTTTTATTTAAATATATTATTCACTTTCTTTTTTTTATCCAAAGCAGAAATCAGTTTGTCTTGTAATGTAATCCATGAGATAAATAGGAACGTGATGCTGATTTCGCACAAAGATCTAAATATTGTTTCGTAATTGGAGGAATTCTTGCAAGTAATTCTATGAAATCTAAGAAATTACCGTTATGTGGTTTATATAAAGCATTGCTACTTCACTTGAATGCCAAATTATGCTCTGACAAACATAAAATTGAAGTCAGTATTCGTTCATAAACACGCTCTACATAGTGTGTTTCAGTTTTAGTTAATTTTTTTTTTCATGTTTTCTGTCATAGCGTTTCCCAGTTTGAAATTCTTTTTAAACTGTAACAATTTATATATAGCTTGTAAATTATCTTTCATGACTTTGTAATCGTGAACATGAATGGAACTCAATCATTAAGTCAAGTTAAACACAAAGAGTGTCACAGGAGAGTAACCATCCCATCTTCGTTCTTGATATTCCTCATTCTTTAATTTTCTTTAAAAATTTCAGAAAAACTTCTGCTATTTTTATTAGTCGGAAAACAGTAAATTATGTCACACCATTTTGCATGATAGCCGTTCTAAATTGATCAGTTATAATTTCAGACCAATTACTAGAATAATTGATATCGACCTTTCGTTTTCAACTCTTTGATGATCCCGTTGAAGCTGCGATCCTTTGACTAATTCATCTTGTTCGTTATTCGATGCCGACAAAAAAACTCCATCGTCTATAGGTTTCCCTCATAAGGAAACATATATAATTATGTTTCCTTTTTTTCAGTATTCTTATAATGTGTTTCCGCTTCATTAAGACGAAAGCTGTCTTTATGATGATTAGGATTGTTTTCACGGATGTCATACGGCGTAATTTGATTTTCGCGATTTTTATTTTTCAATAAGTGTTAATTATGTGTTTCGTCAGTTTGTTGGACATTTTCGTTTCTTAAAAATTTTGTAAGGGAGTTCCTCCTGTTTTCAGCAATTTTCTTTCTTTTACTATGTTTTTCTTAAATTTATCAGATCCGTACATTTATTTTCCTCCGGCATCTCTCTCTCTAGTCATATTCCGAAATTGACCAAAAATAATATAAAAAACTAAGATCAATTTTTAGAAGTATGATTACAACAAACAACAATGAAACCTATTATTTAGTAATTTTCAGTAATATATTTTATTAAGCATTTGCCTGCCCTTTAAATTCGAATATTTTATTTATTTCCCCATCAAATGTACGATGTACTATCATCCGTTACAACGCAAGCATAATGAAACACATTGTTTTTACTTTTCTTACTCTGTTTTGACTATTTAGTGAGATTCAAAGCCCCAACCTTGCCTTTGAATGATCGACGTGAAATGTGCACATATCGCATTATTATATTCAAATGTATGTATATTCGGATTAAAATAAAAAATTAGAAGACATTTTTAATTTGCAAAATCAGTCAGCTGCGCGGGGCCTAGTGCGGTTGCACCGTTCGCACCGCCCTCCGGCCAGCCCTGCTAACTTTCCAATCAACTTAATCTTGCAACTATAGAGCTACAGCTTGATATTTTGACAAGAGCAGAAGAATTAAAGTAACAAAATAAGCTAATAATTTTTTTTTAAATTGATATTGTTCCCAGTATTGTGTCACATTTAATCATTTTTCCCATACACCATAAGTGCTACTTCCAGTACTTGTTTGATTTGTCTGTATATCAAACAGCTAGAAGAATTTGTATGCTCCATTACCGTTTTGCCTATATTTCTTTAATTTGTTTCTATTGTAGCAAAGAGATGGAGCTAAAAATTAGCAAAACAGGTTTAGAACTTTCCTAAGTTTTGATGACTAAAGAAACATCACTACATTCATTTACCATTTTGCTTCAACTTTATTTTTTTGAAAAGGAAGGCTTTCTCTCTTACCACAACAATATCGAGATAGCCATTGTCTTTTTTAGGAATGAAGAAATATAATTGTTAGCCATTGTCTTTTTTAGGAATGAAGAAATATAGTAAAATTGTAGAAAGAATGAATGTTGAAGATATATAGTTAAAGCCAAGTATTATCAAAGAGAATAACTAAAAAATGGGAGGAAAAGTAAGGAAGGCTTGGGATGTTTGACCCTCTTTTAAAAAAAACTGTTTTTCATTTTTAAAAAAACCACATAGAATTCTAGTTTTTTCACCATTTTACAACTCGTATTATGGGGCATGTTTCGACAACATTATAATTTATAAAATATTTAAAATAACATTTTTTATGAAGATTTTCCAAAATAGTAAAAACTGGGTTAAACAACCCCATTTTAGAGAGGTTTGACCCGCTTATTAAAAACAAAATAAAATGTTGTTTAAAAATTAATGAAATATACTACTTAATTAACTATTCCTTTTTATAACATACAATTCAAAATTAGTTTATTTTGTCAACAGCAAGGAAACTGCATTCAGTGAAGGTTTTCTATAATCACAAAAGTCAAAGTCAAACCGACTCTTACATTTCTACCAGTTGTTTTATTAAAGCCTGTTGCTCTTCCCAGACTAGTAGATTCAGGTCATTGCAAAGATAATTCTTTATGTCTGTGCATGAATTCTTTCAGTCAGTCATAGCAAGCAGATTTGTTTGTTAACTGTCTTTGAATTTAATCCATTATGTAACTTGGAAGCAAGCTGTAGATATTCCTCATTTTTTACCATCAGGAAATACTTGACTGGAGACATGATTAGCTTTAAATTGCATATTTCCATCTTCAGAGCTTTTAAATTTATCCATATACCTCTTTCCTTAGGTTTTTTTCCTCAATATAATCCTCAACAGATGCTCTAGATTTTTACCTTTTTCGAGGATAGACAGGAATAGCAGCTTTAATTAACATTGGGGATATCTTTCGTCTTCCAAATAGAAGAATGGGATCAAAATAAATAAAAGACGTTGTTTATTATATTCATCTATTTTTTCATTAAATATACTAAAGTGTTAATGAAGCCCAGGGATAAAGAGATATTTAGAAATCTTAATAATGCATGCAAATGTAACATTTTTTTCTTTTCATATGGTAAATATTGCCATGATCAAAATTGTATATGTTCTGGGAATTTTTGGGCACAGAATTTTATAACCATGGTAAAAAAATAAATAAATGAAAAAAAAAACTTAAACTTGTTAACATAGAAATTAATAATTAAATTAATTTAAAAATTAAGTTAGAAATATATAATATTTGAGATTTAATCAAAAATGTATACAGCATGAAAAGCTTGAAATCAAGAAGGTCAATTTAAGTATCTTGCAAATTAACAAACTTAAATTTCTAGAGAATGTTTCACAATCAGAAGATAAACTTTAAATTAAACATATTAGCCTTTCATATTTATAAAATGGAGAGATTTCATTCGGACAGGACAAACATCCCCTTGCAACTATTTTATTTATTAAAAATGCAAAAAGAACATATTAACAACTATTACTATTTCTAATTAAGTGTTTAGTCTTTCAAAACATTATTTAAGGTAGACTTATAAACTAAAATATTTTTGTACATTTAACATACAATTAATTATTTCTTGTTTTTCAACTTAAAAACTCAAGTGGCCCACTACTGGTACGTGGCCCACTACTCTGGAGCACTTACCTTAGTATAGGTTCTTACTAATGAAAAACCAAAAACTTATTTTTCTAAGCAAGAAATGTGAAACAGGACATAGCTTCTCTGTTTTCTCTGTAAATGACATAAAACTTTAGTATGGGATGCAGTTGATGATTATTGAGATGCTATCTGATAATTATCTTTGAAATCAGCTTTAAAAAATTAAAAGGGGTGGGTCAAACCTCCCCTACGGTCAAGCAGCCCAAGTTTCCCCAATTGACCAACATCTAATGTTAATCGTCAAAGAAATATCTGCAAAAATTTTCTTCCATCTCCCACATTTTTGTGCAAAATTCTTGTGCGATATATGAAATCCAGAAAGGAAACAATTTACATTTGCAACTCGGAACCAACAACATTGATCAGCTAATTACAAAAAATACTACTATCGACAAAAGGAATCGACACGCAGCACTTCCTCCAAATCCATTGCAAATGATAGGATATTTTGAGAAGTGATTCCACCAGTAGATGAGAAAGAATAACTTTAGTAAAAGAATCACAGAAGAAATTCCATGCTACTTTTTGAACTGGCGTCATTCGACTTCAACTATCACCATGCTTCAAATTATATCCTACAAAAAACAGACCTCTAATAAGCTAGAAAGTGTTCGTTTCAAATTAATTTTCATTTTTCTAAATTTATTTTTGTACTCGTCACGATACAGTTTATTTTCTCGTAAAGTGTACGACTAACAAAAATTCTAGCTTTGAAAATTTTTTAAATAAATTAACATGTAATACTTGCTCTAAGTATGTAAATTTCAGATATAGACATCTCAACTGGAGATCATTTCTGAAGCTAAAACTATATAAGTAACTGCAGTTTAAAAAGTGAGAATTTTTTACCAATTGAATTGAAAAATTGATATGGGGACCAAAAGAATATCAAAAAACTCCATTTGCATAACAGGTCATGGCCATCAAATGGTATTAAAATTATAGCCAACTTAATGGATGTAGAATCATTAAAAAACTTAGTAAAATAGTGTAGACTGCTTAAACAGGAAGATGAAAGAAAAAAAAGAATACAATAAGAAAAGAAACTGCCTTTCTCATGTAGACTATAAGTGGAACCTGGTTGGTTCCAAGGTATTCTGTTCTCATAAATCTTGATAATTTATGCAAAACCAAAAACCCATGGAATTTTGAAACTTCTGGAGTGATAGTTCTCCAGCCAACTTTACTCTTTGTGTTACAAAAATATTCTACTATATTTGAAAATTATCAATAAGTAGCTTGCATAAAATTGCAAGATTTCAAATTTTAACACAAACTTCCAGTTGGTAAAATTTTTCCATACATTTGAGCCTTCTAAGGTCAAACTTTTGATGTACTCTGATAACAACTGAACTATCTTATACTCATAAAAGGAAGTTTGCATGGCTGTCTGCATTGTCAAGATGAATCTATCACACTTACAGCCATGAAATTTGGCGCAAATGCAGTGGTAATGGTGACTCAAAGCCCTAATTTTAAAATTTAATGTAGAAATATATATAATACAAATATTAATAAATTATAAATATTATAATCACAAATATTAATAAATTATAAATATTATAATCACAAATATTAATAAATTATTTAATATTTTGTGATGTTCTGAGGGACTTTTTACATGCATTTCCCCATAACATCATTTCTGATGATTGTAGAAGAAAAAATCAATACACCATCAAATAGCACAAACAATTGCCATTTTAATAGAATTTTTTTGAACATCTAACATAATTTACTAAATATTGAAATTTTATTTAAAAAATAGGTTTCTTGAAACAATTTTAATAACTTAAACTAAAATTCCTGCATCTAGCATTCTAATTTCATTATATTTTTCAAATTTGTTGAGGTAATAATTGGAAGATTTATCCCCAATTTAAAACAAAAACGGTTGAAATACTTTTTTCCCCAATGATTTAATATTTATATGATGAGTTCAAAGATTTTCTTTGCAGAACCATAGAAATGGGAAGAAATATTTCTTCTAAGATCACAAAATGTCTCTTTTGTCAGTGTATGGGGGGGAGCTGCTGAAAGATAAGTACATGGAGTCAACCACGGATTTACAGTCCAGATGGAAAGGCAAGAAATCTTGAGCACCCTCAGGTTCTTCATTGAGCATAATGACACAAAGGACTAATATCTTTTAGTTATAGGCAGACATGACACAGGCTTGGAACAAAAAAAAGCTGAACTTCATAAACAATGAACTGTGCCTAACATAAACACCGAGAAATAAAATATGATTAATTGAACAATAAAACGAATAAATTTCTACAAAAAGTGCTTGAGATATAAAAAATATAGTGGAATTATTATATAAAAGAAAACTAAAAATGATAAAATCTAATGCTGGAAAAGCTGAAATCCGCGTTTCCGCGGAAATGTGTCATGTCTGTATAGAGCATGCTGTGCATAAGTTCTTATGAGCACTTTCATTAAAAATCTATACACAAAACTGAAGAAAAAATGTGTCCTCAAGAAGTTATTTACATTAAGTGGATTCAAAATTTAAACTGATAAACCTGATTTCATCACTTTCTTTATCATTATTTTGGATATATATGAATATCAAAGAAATTATGTTCAACTTTATCTTTTGAGATGTATTGGTCCATTTGAAATCATTTAAAATTTTATTCAGCTTTCTTTTTCTTTAACATTTCATTTGTTTATAGAAGTCAATCTCATAAAATTTGAATTTTTTTTTCCACAAATAAAAAGATTTATTTGGTTGAAGTTATTGCTTTATTCCACAAGGGCCCAGACAGGCCATGCTGCACTAATCAATGTATAATGGCGAATGAACTTCAATTCAAAATCCTTTCGTCAGATGCTTTAATTCAAAATAACTAATGTCATCTATTAACTATCTTAAGCAACATGCAAACATTTCATTTCATTAACTAAACTTGATTATTACTTTACTTTAAGGGACAAACCAGCTGATGGTTCCAAGAAACATGAAAATTATCTTGCACAATTTAAATTCTAACAGCATACTTTGAAGCAAGCATTCTAATTTCATTTTCCTTCCTTTAAATTTATCATCATTTTCAGTTATTTATTCCAATTTTTATTCCTTTATAATATTACTGTTAGGTAGAAAAATACATGAGTAAAATCAATATATATATATATATATATATATGAATATAAATTTTGATTTAATTTTTAAAACTTTGTTATTGTGATTTGTTTTTTTCCCCATTTTGGCATTCATCATGTCACAGACAACAGCTTGCAGATACTACTACTATTATTTAAATCTAGACAACAATTGTACTTTAGTGTTATATGCACCATTATTTATTACTACTCAAACAGTGAACAGTATTTATATGTTTTTAAACACCTTAAAAATTGCAAAAATGAAAAAGATTTCATATTTTAAACATTCAGTAGTACAGTAAAACCTGTACTAAACGGAATCTAAAAGGACTAGAAAAATGTTCAGTTTTAGACAGGATTCTGTTTTATACAGGACTTATTAGTTTATGAGGATTTCGATGGGATCAAATAGTTTTTCCGCTTAAGATAGGATTCAGTTTCTTACAGTGTCCGTTTTAAACAGGTTTTACTATACCTAGACTACAGTTAAACAATAAAACTAAATGGTTTGACATTCTTCTACACGTTCCTAAATACCTATTCAATTTTCAACGAGTAGGTAATTCAACCTTCCAAGATGTATTTTTACTAAACTTTGATTTTTTACTAAACACCAGTTTCTTTTAACTAATGAGATATACAGAAATCGAATAAACAATTGCTTTTGTTAAGATATCATTCATCAATTATCTTTATGTTTATAAAAAACACTTATAAATAAATGTTTTGCAATTCACGCAACTTAAGATAGGGAAATTGAGGATCAAGAGAACTGTACAAAGTTTAAACTTGCCTATATATTATTCAGTTAATTCGATCTGTGTTATACATGTTTAGATATGATACATCTTGTGAACATTAATCTGAATTATCTTTTTAATTATATTATCTTATTTATTATTTACTTTATATTTTTATTGTGTTATCTATGTCATATTTGTCTTATTTTTAATATATCTTGTATTATCCATTCTATTTATCACTGACTTATTAATTTCTTATTATTTCTAAATTTTAATAATTTTATATTCTTAAACTTATTATATTGCTATTTACTGAATTTAAATTGTTTTATATTTTCTCGATACTAGAAGAAACTCTAAAAAAAAAAAAAAAGGCCTGCAAGTCTGAGTCTCTGTATGGTTTGTTTATCTGAGCACTCTCACTTGATTTGTTAACAATTAGGTACCTCCATATCCACTGTTGACAGGTCAAGTTTCTTCATGGAACACATACCCAGTAGCAATTTTTCGCACAGGGGTTAGAGGCGTTTACCTCGAGAATCTAGGGGGCCTCAACACCTATTCGATGTACATCATAATGCTAGACAGACAGCAAATTTGCAACATAAATAGGGGAAGGGGGCATCAAAGCAATTTTACGCCTGTGGCCTCATAATGACAAAATCCACCACTGCATATACCTATCTTACCAATGGGAATTATATGTTAAGAACTTGCGATAAATGTGACTATTCAAATTTTACTGTATTAATGAGAAATTGTTTTAAGTCTATTAGAATTTACGCTTTTTAAGAATTGCAGAAGTATATTTATGGTTTAACAGCAATAATGCAAACCAAAGAAAACCTCTTTAAGTAAATTCCTTTTTGTACATTCACAACATCAGACGATATATTGATATATATTATCTTTAGCAAATAAGTTAAAACCCATAACAATATTTGAAAGGATAAAAAAATCTACACTTACCTTCACTTTAACAAATACCTCTAGATGCTAATATTGCTTTAAGAGAATTCTTGTGCATATCTTTCATCAATTATAAATATACACTTAAATCCAATCATGTTTTGCAAAATGGCATTAAAAAAAAAGGACCATCTATTGTTTTAGGGATCTGAAGCAAGCCATGAAAGGTTACACAAGTGTATCGAAGTGAGCCAGTTGCCTCTATTAATTATTTAGGTCAATCATCTAAATAATGTCCTATTATTCAACCATAATTTTATTCTGCTGAAAATTAGTAAAGTTCAGAAAATTCAGATATGTAAAAATCCAAAATTTTTCCCTCAATATGATATTCGCATGCACATACATGCCAACATTGGAAAGATGGCTGTGCGTAACAGAAGATCTACGAGGGTGGCAGACGTGTGCGCATACAAGGGAAAACTTGTGTAAAAATTTTGAATTTATGATCATTTATATATTTCATCATATTTTACATAATCAAAAATTTCTATTTTTAAGAAAAATATCTTACCTGAACAAATAATACAAGATATATATATATATCACTATTATCACAAGAATTAGAAATAACTATACAACATTTTTCAAAAACATGAAATGTAGGAAAAAAATCTGAATCGTTATGTGACCAAAGAATACAACTAAAATGATAGCATGCACGTGGGGGGGGGGAAACTTGTTCCTGTAGAAATTTTAATCTTGCCCGTATTTTGCAGAACTTTTCAATAAAATCCGTAGTAACTATGGAGAATCTGTAGCAGTTGGCATGTACGCCTGCATTACAAAATTAAAAGAATTACCATGATTAAAATTACTTTTTTGGAAAATTCCAAGTTCAAAACGCCATATAGTCAGTTTTAGGTACTTTTCAATTACCGCAACACCATTGCCAGTTGGCAAAATTGGTGCATTTGATTTTGCTGGTATTAGTGATCGTTCAAATCTGTTAGCATGGAACCAGCCATCGCCACCTTGTTGTGTTCAAGTTGGCACGAAGGTAAAGGAAAGTACCCAGTTTTGATTAGAATAACTTTACATGTGCTTAGTTTTGTCAGTTTTGAAAGCAGTTGGGTCATTCCATGTCAAATCAACACAGTTTTTGAACAAAATTTACCTCACCATCTCAGATTTTCATGAAATTCGGCAGAGATGTACTATTGATATAGACTTGGAAAAATACCAAATTTGATCAAGATATGTGGACTCCTTTTTGAATTACAGCAATGTAAATTTTCAAAAATTTGCCCAAAAACCGCAAACGGAAAATTTTTGAATTGCTCTAGGAGCTCTCCTAATTGAGCTGGACAGCTGGGGCAGGTGTCATTTTACAGCATTTTGCATGCTCTTTCCAATGGTATACAACATACTATAGGTTAGTATACAAAATGTTTTGTCAAAATTTAAATTAAAATTTTAATTTTAAATTTTTCAAAAAGTACATATTTTAAAATTTTCAAATTAATTCCATGAATAGTTTGTATTGTTGTAAATCACCTGGCAAAATATTAATTTGGGATGACAATGGGTTAATTGTTAAAAATTTTTTTAACTGAAGCTTGTTTTTCATTAATTCCCTGTATTGAGCTGAATAATACAAGAAGGCTAATATTTACACTTCCGTGAAAATAAATATGAATGCTAACCTGAAGGAAGAACACAGTAATTAGTCTAAAGTAATTAAATCGTACATATTTGTGCTTGGCACAATACTTATTAGCTCATACTTTAACAATAAAAAGATAAAATGACATTAAAGGTAAAAACACAAATCAATACAAATAAAATTGAAATAAGATATAAACAAAGCATCTGGAGCGTGCTAATGCTGCAAGCAATCAAGATAACAATGAAAATACAAAAAAAAAAAAAATACCTAACATAATGAATGAAATTCTTAAGAAATTAAGATTGAACAAGGAAGAAGCAGTTTTCTGGACAGCACAAGGAAAAGTTCATCTGGTGGCTTCTTTAAACTGCTCCTTCTTTGTTCAATCTTAATTTCTTAAGAATTTCATTCATTATGTTAGGTGTTTTTCATACTTTAAAGACGCTTACAAACATTTCGAAGACAAGTTTCCTTGCATAAAAATAGGTTTCTCTAAATTTGCCGAGTTAAAACCGAAACATTGTGTGTTAGCTGGTCAAAGTGAAGTTGCTAAAATGAATACTGTAACAAATGGCAATATAAAAAATTACAAGCAATGCTTACCAAAAGTAACTTTCTAACCCATCAACAACTGATTGCAACATATGGGAACTGTGTTTACTGTCCAAGTGAAACTGAGATAGGTACAATTTTGAAAGAATCCTTTACTGTAAATTTGATTGAACAAGTTCCACCAGTGGGTTTCAGTTTGCCAAAGACAAGTTTCCTCCAGATCCTTTCCTTTCTAAAAACTGTAGAGAAATCTTCAGAAAAATGTATTGATTTATTCTGCAGCAAGTTGTCTTCTTTGGTTCAGCACAACTTCATTGCCAAACAACAGGGAGCATCCTTTAATTACAGAAAAGGATATCTCAAAGAGTCCGCTGTCACCTGTGATTTTTTTGAAAATTATAGCATAGCAAGATGAAGCACAGAGGTATCACTGGACAAGCCAACAGGTCACAATCCATCCTTTTGTAATATATTTCAAACAGGAAAACAAAGTTGAACATGTTAGTTACATAGTTGTTTCTGACTGCCTAGAGCACAACACAGTTGCTGTTTACAGCTTTAAAAAAACTCCTACCCTTTCCGACATCTAAATTTCAAAAACCTCCAAACAAGATTTTTTTTTTCTTATTTTTCAGACGAGTCTGCCACCCAATACAAAAATAAGAAACTTTTTGAACTTCTGCTTTCATGAGGAAGATTTTAAAGTGAAAGGAGAGTGTTATTTTTTTGTCACAGAACATGGAAAAGGATCTTGCGAAGGAATAGGGGATTCAATAAAGAGACTGGCACCTTGTGCTAGTTTACAATGACCATATAAAAATGAAACTCGAACCCCACGACAACTTTTTGAGTGGACTGTAGAAAATATTACCAAAGTAGATTTTGCCTACTCAACCCAAGAGGAATATGCTGAATCAGAATTGTTCTTGAACAGTCACTTTGATCAAGCATTGGCTATCTAAGGAACCAAGCAATATAATGCATTCATTCTCAAAACTACACCAACCTTATTGGTGAAATACTTTTCATATGATTTGCAGGGTTGGGAAAAAGAAGTGTAAAAATATCCAAATAAACTGAAATTGGAAGACATATCAGGTTACATCACCACTGTCTATGAAGGAAAGTGGTGGCTCGGCTATGTTTTGCTGAAAAATGAAGAATTTGATTAAGTAAAAATAACTTTTCATCGTAAAAGCTAATAAGTATTCTGCCAAAGTACAAAAACATGTATGATTTAGTTATTTTAGACTCATTACTGTATTCTTTCTTCAGGTTAGCATTCATATTTATTTTCACACCAGTGTAAATATTAGCCTTCTTGTATTATTCAGCTCAATACAGGGAATTAATGAAAAACAAGCTTCAGTTAAAAAAATTTTTAACAATTAACCCATTGTCATCCCAAATTAATATTTTGCCAGGTGATTTACAACAATACAAACTATTCATGGAATTAATTTGAAAATTTTAAAATATGTACTTTTTGAAAAATTTAAAATTAAAATTTTAATTTAAATTTTGACAAAACATTTTGTATACTAACCTATAGTATGTTGTATACCATTGGAAAGAGCATGCAAAATGCTGTAAAATGACACCTGCCCCAGCTGTCCAGCTCAATTAGGAGAGCTCCTAGAGCAATTCAAAAATTTTCCGTTTGCGGTTTTTGGGCAAATTTTTGAAAATTTACATTGCTGTAATTCAAAAAGGAGTCCACATATCTTGATCAAATTTGGTATTTTTCCAAGTCTATATCAATAGTACATCTCTGCCAAATTTCATGAAAATCCGAGATGGTGAGGTTTATAGAGTGTGTTGATTTGACATGGAATGACCCAGTTTCAAAAGCTTACCTTTTTAAAAATCTGATGAAGTTTTCAGTTTCATATATTTAGGCTAATGTATATAGGTATACAAGAAAGTTGTAAAAAACGTATAAAACAATGAGCAAATAAAAAAATAATAAGTTTATTTCAGCAACAAAAGTAAAAAATAGCATAATAGAACCACATCATGTTAAGTTACTTCCAGAGATAATAACAATATTACTTTGGGTTAAAATTTAACATACCAATTTTAAACCATTTGTTTTGTGTCGGGAAGGATTTAATGTTACACAATAACAAACAGCATCGATGATAAGCCAGAGCATTTTCTTTACTTTTTAGAGAATTTAACCTAGCTTCTATGTTTATTCTTAAATCCAAGTTGAGCAGGAAATCAATTAAAACTATTTTTTTTTAAATTAATTAAAATTTTATAAGTTAAATATATAATACATGAACCTTCAAATGATCAATATTTCTTTGAATGCCAATTTCCCAAGTTCTATAATACACCATAAAAATGCTCACTGCAATTTGAGAGAAACAAATGCAGACAAGTTACTTAGAAAAATAAAACTATGAAGATAAAAAGTACAATATGAAAAAGCAAACTAGCAAGGTAAGTTACATTAGCCACAGTTCCTTCTCTGCAACATTAGCTACCTACATGATTATAGCAAAACACTGCACATCAATAGCATTTCCTTTGGAATTTTCCCTTTGATGAATGGATTATATGCAATATTAATATGGAGAAATAGCACAACTATAAAGGGTAAAACCAAAGTGTACAGTACATCCCTCGCCAAGCTGGCACCAAATCATGGAAAACTCGCCAAACGTCCACCATGTTACCGCATTTACCAAGTTACCGTCCGCCATTGGTTTACCACATTTAGCAATTTATCGCCAAAAAAAAATTCAAGTTTGGCGCTGTACCATACACTTTGGTTGGGCCCTATAAAGATTAATGGAAATGAATGAATTCTCCACTACAAATGTAAGTAGATGTTAATATATTAACTATAAAACATATGAAGCAAATATACGAGGGTTCCATCTTCCAAATGAAATAACTTCTATCGGCCAATATAATTTATTGATATCTGAATAAGTCTGCTGTAAGAAAAATATATAAAATCAAATTCAGGGATTGTCAGCCCTTTACAAAATGGTGAATACTGAAATGTTCATTCATACAATTGAAAATTTTTTTAAACTAAAATATAATATTATCACTTCTCATTAATGGGATATCGACTTCTTTTAAACTAGCATAAAAATCATTTAAACCTAAGGGATCTTCATCATTGTTATATTCGACCTCTGCATTCATCTCAAAGTCCATTTCCAGTTCTTCCTCAAAATCAATCTTTAAATTGTTGGTTAAGCCTGTTTCTAGTTCTTCGCCTTTTCTTTTCCCAGTTTGTTTCTTTTCCAGTTCTTCATCCAGAAGTTCATAAGTAGTTTCCACGACTGTCACTTCAGGATTTTCTTCAGATTCTGTCTGGTTTATACTGTGCATCATATCCAACCGCTCAAAACTTTGTCGTGAAGTTGTCACGGCAGCATTATTCAAAAAAGCAAAAGTAACAGAAATTGCAAAGTGGTTATCACATTAAAATATATAAGATGGAGGGTGCGTTGTGTTTAAAAAATTTTCAGCAATAACCCAAGAAACACAATTTAACCAAAGTCTCAGATTTGCCTGGATGTGTCATACTTGTGAAATAACAACATAAAGCATTAATTGTAAATAAAAATAATGAGTTTATTAAACAAGAATGGATAAGTTAAATATGCTAGCTACTGCACACCGTTAAGATTATTCAAAATTATTGCACAAATTTCATAATCTTTCATCAATTAAGTTTTACACAATTTTTAAAATAAACCAATCTCACACTTCAAAATAATTGCACTAATTTCTAAATCATTAATCAAAGGAGTTTTACACACTTTTAAAATAAACAAAACTCACACTTCAAAATTACTGCACAAATTTCCTAATCATTAATCAATTGAGTTTTACACACGCTTAAAATAAACAAAACTCACTCTTCACAATTATTGCACAAATTTCCTAAACATTAATCAATTGAATTTTACACACTTTTAAAATAAACAAAACTCACAATTTTTGCGCAAATTACGAATTCGTTAATCTATTTTTTTGATATTGTCATACATTAGATCACACAAGTAATCGGTGGGCGCCCATACCGCAAAACAAAAGACACAGTTTCAAATAAAAAAAACGTTGTTCAACTGAGATGTGAGGCGCATTCCTCCCCTTAAGTGTCCATTCCCAAATTTACATTCAATTAACTTAACATTATCCCTCCCCCTTATTTCTAAATTTAAGCAAAGGTTTGCATTAACATGTTATCGCACCGTCACCAATTGCATACATTTGTAAATACGCATCTCACGCCCCAGATTGAACTATCCACACATTACACGTCAAAGAATAAAATTTAAACAAATCAAGCCAAACACATGAAAACATTACTAAAATTCTGGATTACACATTTATATTGCAGTTATCAAGCTTTTCAAAACATTACACCTTCAATCTTTCCTTCATTCTCTCAGAAAAAGAAAACAAACATCAACGAATTAAACGTTAATTTTTACACTCCACCCTAAGATTATAACCCATTAGTTCAGTGCGTCTTGCGGCACTTTCATAATTTGAGCATTTAAGAGTTCAAATGAGGTAAAGGCATAGTTCATGCTCAATGAATCATTTCTCCTCAATCTTGACTTAAGAAACAAAATTATCTAGGAAAACATGCATGCAAGACTTATCTTTTTGGAGGGCAGACACCTTCACGGTTCTTCATCTCACATCCGGTCAGGATTCCGATCAAACGTCGATCTTGCGACCCCAAATGTTGGACGAGCGTCGGGTGGCAGGTGCCGTTGGTTCTACCCTCGATTGACGTGGCCGCATGATAAAAGAAAGAGAATATCTTCGAAAAATAACATGCTCCTCTCTCGCCTGCTTCACTCCTCAGTCCGCTGTCTCATTTCGTGTGTCCAGGGAGAAGGGATTGCATTGATGTTAAAAGATTGACATCCCTCCTTCAGCTCTTCAAAACTAAACCAGCAGCCGCTATGGCATTCTGCCGAAAACGGATCCCATGCTCAGACGTCCGCTGGGACGAAACTTCAGCCTCAGGAACCCCAGAAAAAAAAGCCCCGAGCTATCCGCGCGCTCCCTTAAGTAGGAAGGTTCAGCGACGTCATGATGACGAAATCGCTTGACCCCCGATTGGACAAGAGTCCAACACTGTCCGAAAAAAGAAACGCAACGTCACGATTCTCCTCCCTTTCAACAAGGTTAGCCATCTTGGAATGCCTAAAAGACCGGATGTGAAAAGAACAACTCAGCGTCTCTCTCTAAATGCGAAATCGCGACATAAACTCACCTACGCTATAGCTTTGACGAAAAATAAACGAAAAGAAAAGCACAGTTACAGAACGCTTTAAAATTAAAAAAAAACCCATTTTGAACATATAAAAGTACCTAACAACCAATTTAAAACACACATGCTTTTGCTTAAGTTACATATAAAAAAATAATTTCAACTGAAACTCAAAATAAATTCTCACTTAAAATGTATACAGCCCTTTCATTGACACAAGAACAAAAGGTAAAAAAAGGAGTAAAAACAAGAAAATTCAGCAAACGAATCAAGTAAATAATGATATTTCACAACAAAATGCTAATTCATTTGACACTCCATTAAAAAAAACACACTAAAAATATAAAGCCACATCACTTGATATATGAATCAGAAAAAAAATAAAAACCAAAAGGCTAATTCATTTGACACTCCATTAAAAAGATATAACATATATGAATCAGAGAATAATAAAAACTAGTCATGTCATTTTCAAAAGTTCTTTTTAAAGCCCCCCCAACAGAGTCCATATAAAAATTTGACAGTTCTCTTTACATGCCTCAGAGTGGATTTAGAGCGAGCAAATCAAAAGAAAATAAAAATTGACATACCCCTGACTTGCAGTGAATTCATCTTGTAATTAAAAATATATAAAAAATGTGATTTACAAAACTTCCCTAAAAAATATAGCATCACCACAACTTTGTGTTTCAGTTATTAACATCGTAGATTCCATGCCATTCAGATCCTTGGTAAAGCCTATATCCAGTTCTTCATTTACATCCAATTCCTTTGTGAAGTCTGCCTCCAGATCAACATTGGCATTTGCTTCTAACTCTTTCACTTCCCAAGTTTGTATTTTATTCTGGAATTCTTCAGCTAGAAGTTTTTTGGTATTTTTCAAGAGGGCTTTCATTCGAAGATTTTTTTGGAACTTTTCCAGCTTCTGATCGACACTTACCATCCTCTCCACCAAACCATCAATTTGCATTTCAGCTAACAGCATTGCAGGCTCCATAATAATCAGTGATAAATCAGTCTACATTTATTATAAAATTTCTTTGACTCGTGTGTCAGCTATTTGAATTACTTACTTGTCTACTAAACTTACTGTTCCCATAGCAGGTCAACTGTAGGCTTGTCATAAGTTAAGAGTAAAATAAAGTTATTCTTAATTCTTATTTTAAAATAAAAAATAATGCAAAATCAGCTTCATCATATTCCAGGCTAGAAGATTAAGTTCCAAATGAGAAATTTCAGGCACAAACATGGATGAAAATACTCACTTTTTCGGACAACTCCAGGTAACAATCAGCAGCACATTCACGGTATTTTAACAGACCTACTTGTTAATTCTACTTTAAGGGTAAAATTCCTTCGACTTACTTGTCACGAATTTCAATTACTTACTTGTCTACTAGAATGAGGAATTTCAGAACAAACATGGATCAAAATACTTAGTATTATGAGGGCAAGATCTCCTAATAACAAATAGTAGCACGTTGAGTTAGTAAAGTTGGAAGAGTAGAGAAACTGGAAAATTATATTTACCGCGCAATCGCAGGAATTGGAAATTGCGCATTTTCCCTTTTCACTTCACATCTTTCAAAAATAGGAAATGCTCATGACTTGCGGCTCGGATGAACAAATATGGACGAGTTTTCTGTTTTGTTTATTTACATTAGAATGACTTGACTACGTAATTCCGGTCGTTGATAGGGATGTATAATCCACGATTTTTTGAGTAACAAATATTTTTGCTATTGCTATTTTTAAATATCCATGCCAAATAACTGTTATTTCAATCACACCTTTACTTTTCAAAACGTCTTATTAAATATAAGTAAAGTGTTCTAAAAAAGTCAAATAAAAAAATTATTATTTCTTTTTAATGTACGTTCTATATAGTTTTAATGTTTAGTTCTTTATACTGTCAACAGATGGCACCAGCAAACATTCTTTTGAAGGGGTATTTAGAACGTCTTGGTGGGAATCGTACTTCGACGTCACAATAAGGTCTCTTACCTACATCCATATTGCTACTTCACAGTTTCTGACCTATATATTGCTTTTTCACCATTTCTGACCTATCTATTGCTTCTTCATACTTTTAGTGAAGAGCCAAAGGAATCTTCAAAGCAGAAATCCGAAAGTCGTGCAAATTAAGCCAAAGTTTTGAATGTAAGTAAACAAAAAAGAAAACTCGTCTATAGGCTCTACGGAGTTTAAAAATGCACGAGTTTTCTGTTTTGTAAATGCGACAATTTATTTCTTTAACTAATTGCTTACAGATACTAGAAAATGAAAATAATTTTTGCAAAACGAAAAAAAAAAAAAAAAAAAAACCAAAGACCGCAAGGGTATCTACAGGAAAACGTTAAGGGGAGGGCTACTGTAGGGAAAAAATCCATGTTCTTAAAATCTTAAAGTTAAGACTTGCCAGTAAATTAAGTATTAATTTCAAATTAATTAAATTTTTTATTTATCTATTAATTAACTTTTAATTAATTAAATTTATTTATTAAATAAAAATAAGGTGCATCTAGAAATCCGTATGGAAAGGATACTGTGGTAAAACTATTTTTCGCACTTTTAACATAAAATACTATATAGTCAACTAAAATTGTTCATTTTAATTTTTTACTCAATAATATTGTCCTCTTTACAATTGCCAATTAGTCGTGGTCAATCTCATTGACTTCTTACAAAATATGTCAACTTCTTGAAATGCGGCCGGAGGAGGGTTCCGGACGGTGAGGCTTACTAAAGACCCCTCGCCATGACATATTTTGCAATCAATAGTTGCGATGATTTATTTAAAAGAAATCCAAAATCTACCGTCAAGTACGACTTCTAGGACCGCAATATTACAAATAATACAATAAATATTTAAAAGTAATTTATTAGAATTCGTATCCGAAATTTTGAATCGGTTCTTAAATTATATTGACACCATAACTACCATCGAATCAGCCAGAAAGATCTTTTTTTAGATTAAAAAATAATAAAAAAAAAATACTTGAATCTAGCATTATGAAAGATGATTTCTTCTATCGAATCCGTTTAACCAAAATCCTAAATCATACTGATTATCAGCTATTTCCGATAAAACTAACAACACTAAATGAAACAAAATACATATTGTAAACCTATTCTAGTAAGTCGCATACCAAATTACATTTGTGGAAGCAATTATTTTTTTGTTATTTAATTTATTAAAATTTTTTGTGCGATTGAAATATTAACTTTAATAATTTAAATATTTATCATTTTGTGTATTCCTTTAGTCCTTATTACACACCAAACTAATACAATGCAATAAATAACAAATTGCAATAAATGATCTTGTTGGCAAAAAACTTTTTCAAGGCCCCGCAAAGTTTGCACCAGGCCCCTTAATGTTCCGGGTGGTTCTCCCAGATAGCAAGAAGGTTGCGGAAAGGTTGACATTTCACTTTTCCATAGGCTGTCCATGGCATTTCCATATTGGTTTTGAGCCATTGCCGCAAGCTTTTTTCATAGGAAAGCTTTATAAACTACCTCACCGACAAGGTTTCAACGACAAGTCAGCATTTCCGCGCAAAACCGTTTCGGAAACCATTCCCACAAAATTGACGTAGGAAACCACGAACACCTGTCCCATCGTGTGTAGCCCCACCGGTGTAGTGGTTGTGCGTTTGCCTTTGCAACTCTATGAACTCGGGTTCGATCCCGGCTCAGGAGGATTTGAGTTTTTGTCCTGAAATCTAACTACAACGAAAATAGATTTTAGAAAGTAAGTTCAATTAAAGGAGTAGATTAATCCAAATCAATTGAAATTAAGCTTTAATTAATCAAAATTCTAATTGATCTAATTAATTGACAGTATATTAGTCAACTCTAAGTTGGACTAATGAACGTCGAAAGGGGGGGATAAGGGGTTGGTCCCTCTGTTCTAAAGGGGTTCTATTTTTGTACACCGAAGAAGGGAGGCTCTTAACAACCTTTTGAAGAGGCCTGAAAAGCGATGAAAGCCTGAAGTAAAGCTGTAATAAAAGCTTGTGGAAAACCTTACAACAACACTTGTTCTTTGTTGATTGAACCTTTCCTTTCCTTGCCGAAGGTTTCAACCTTTGTCATACTGGAAACGCTGGCAACCATTTACCCTTGCTGATGACAAGGCTTCCAAAATCTTTTGAACAAGCTTACTTTGCTATCTAGGGGATTAAACCACACTTTCGCATTTTTTGCTCGCCACATTTTTTAATTCTGAGATTTTAACTGAGCAAAAAAAACCCGCTTTACTTCAAGCTACACCAGATATCATTGTGGCTGGATTGCATTCTTCGATGGTATAAGACCTTCCTGAGATAAAATCTTGGACATGTCAGGTCGAATAAAATGATCGACTCGGAATCAATGCCAAGTAGAACTTCGGGCAATAACCCTACCCTCAACAAGTATTTTTTTTTTAATTTATGTCTGCATTTAAATGTCAAACAAACTTTATTTAAGAAATATGCATGCCTTACCTGTAAAATATGACTTAATAATATTATGGTGAGAAATTTTTTACTTCAATTAGTTGTCTTATTGAAACTAAAATAATATATTCAATAAATTTGCAAATATATATAATTTTATTTCTCTATTCTATTAAAATATTTCTTCCCTTTAAACTCCCGTTGTGGCGCCACCCCGGACATAGGCGCCACGGGCAGTTGCCCGGTTTGCCCGGGCCGCCTCTTGATTGACTATTGGTATGAATGCCACTCCTCTGAAATATTCTTTAAAATTGATTGAAGGAACAGTAACCTTCATTTCACTGTTAGCATCGTCAGATTCACTCGTGTATAAATTTTAAGCATATTTCGTAAGATGCAAAAAATTTGAATTTAATACGAGTAAAATGGTTCACAATCGCATGTGGAGAATCGTAAGACGTACAATCGCAGGAACTCGCGTTTTACAGTGAAGATTCGATCAAGTGCATTTAGGGGAAGAACCAGGAACTGATGAAGATGAAAATGGTTTGGGCTCACACCGTTGCACAGAAAGCTGATAGTGATTTGTAACTTTCATGAATGGCTTTGTTTAATAAGCGCAATTCTTACATAAATTTTCGTAAAAATAGCACGTATCTTCGCTGTGATAAAATACTTTTTAAAGAAATTTCCCAGTTTTTTTCGCATGTTTTTTCCTCATAACGTTTAGAGATCTCAACCATATAATACAAAATTTACAGGAAGTTAACAATATATTAGCGGATCATTTAATTAAAATTAAAAGTGAATATTCTGAATATTCAATTAAATATGAGGATTTGTAATAAGTTATTTTAACTGCATATTTGCGCATTATACAATAATTTTCTCCCCTAATTTTGAAACCAGATACATAATATGATCAAAAGTATCCTGTTACATTAGATTTACACATTTTATCGAATTTCTTCAGAAAGTCTGGAGGAACTGCACTTGAACTTCGGCCATGTGATGAATAGGCTTGAATTTACACATAGGCACATTTTACAGTGAAGATTCGGTGACGAGATGATATAGGGGACCGACCAGAAATTGACGAAGAAAATTATTTGAGCTCACCCTATTTCACAGAATGCTGATAGTTATTTGCAACTATCACCACTGTTTTGTTTGTTATGCGCAATACAATTTCGTACAAATAGCATGCATATTGTATATTCGGGAAGATATAAAGCTTTCTTCAAAAAATTCCATATATTCCCGCTTTTTTTTGCTTATAATATGCATATTTTTTTTAAACCAAATCATAAGAAACTTACAGAATATATTAAAATATGTTAGCGGAGCATTATATTAAAATTTGAAATCAATATTTAGAATATTAGAGGAGATATGAGTATTTTCATTAAATAATTCTTTACTATGCATGTGCGAAACATAATATAATTTTTCTTTTATAATTTGGAACACATATATGTTGCTCAACTTATATAAAAATCCAGTTAAATATAATTAAGATTTAGAATGATATCAGCATTGCAGCGAATAGAATTTCTGTTTCTCTCTAAGAGAAACACCTGTTAAGCCAATAATGACGACAAGGGTAAAAAAAATTCAAATTTTCCGAGCACTACTTCCCAGATACATGCACATTCGCAGCATGTTTGATTTTTTCTTGATAGTATCTTGCCATGGCAAACTTGATATGAAAAATTTGCAGCAAACCTCCTGCAAAGTAAGACAGCACAATTGACCACCCTCCTTTCAAAACAAGTTTGCAGTAAAATTGACACGGCAAACTTGACACAATGACGAAGCGAAAACTCCTTTCTTCCCTTTCTTGCTGGAGTGCCAACTTGTATTGTGGTTAGCATACTGGCCTCGGGACCATCCGATCGTCGGCTCGAATCGCGCTGTCCTCTACAACCACAAGGATCGTTAAAGTAGCTTCCTTTAAAAATAACTCAGTGTGCGGTCAGAAAGGGGAAGGCAAGCCCACCGTCTTGTTACGCGATAATAAAAGAGGGCGGAAAAAGGCACACCCTTCTATAGGAAGGTAACTAACCCCACTGTCCTATTCCAAGGTAATAAAAAAGGGTGAACCCTTAGTAGATAAGATCTTGAAGAAGGAGGGAATGTACCCCTGACGGGAAGCTATTTTTTCTACTAGTTTGCAATGAGCTTGACACGGCAAGTTTGTAGCATGGTGATTTCGAAGCTAGCGATAACTTTTTTCAAACTTGTTATGAACTTGCAGTCTTGCCATGTCAAACTTGCTGCAAGCTTGCGGACTTACAGAGCAAGTTTGCTGCAAACTAAAATTGCTATCTGCGTTACCTTCGCTACGCCACTAGCTATGGTGACAAGATGTTAATGCGTTTATGTCACATTTTAAAGTCAAGAAAGATGAGGGGACGAAAGATATGCTATATGATTTCACAAGCTAAGTCACCGATAATGACGGGTGAGGGCCAAAGTATAATATTATGATCCATTTGCCACTTATGGCTCGTAGGAAGAAGATATTCTTAAATTGTCATATAAAGCAAAAATGATTGCAACTTTTCCATTGAAAATCGAGTTTTCCTAATTTCCCCTAACGTTAACATGTATACCCGGTTTTACCCAACTAGTGGGAAAAAACCGGATAGTTTGGTTTCTTTTATAAAAAAGTCATTACTTTTTTTTATAAAAAAGTTATTGATAGAAAAAAGTAATGAAACTGTGACTTTTCTCGAAGGATATATTGTATTCCCATAAACAATGAACATTTTAATGAAATTTTGAAATTTAACAAGCTGTCTTATATATCTTAGCTCCAACAGACCTTCGAACCTTAGCTACCCTGGTTTTACAAAACTTTCCCCTATGTCTCAAAACAATTATCTGCACTTAGCATGATGTGCAAGGAAAGAGATGAGTTTCAAAGCATATCATTCCATGACAACATAATGAGTACTTTCATTTTTGGGAAATGATGAAAAATAACGTTTCAAGTCGTAACTGAGGATATTTTAATCTTTTATATAATTTTGTGATTTTGCAAGCACATTAATTATTTTTCTTTTTAATAAAAATTAAACCACAACATATTTTTTTGTTATTAAACGACAAGTTTATTATTAAGCTTTCTGAAACCAGCTGGTATAAGTTGAAAGAGAAGGCGGGGTCTCACAGCTTTACACAGTTCAAGGCCTGCCCAAATTTAAATCCGACTCTGCCTCGATATAAGAAATTAATTAAATTATTTAATCTTAAAGGAGTTAACCCCTGCCTGCCCTACGGACCTCTGAATAATACCCCTGCAATATCTCGAGCACTGATGCCGGAGTCCTTATAGTCATCACCGACCACGGCCCGGCCCCTCCAGAGGGAGGTACGTACAATCACTGGTGGGGGGTGGCTCGATCCCCACTATTTCGCTAATTCTGGGGAATCGAGAGCCCACTTACTTATCCGGCGACTTCTCATCCGTGTGCTCGCGGTGCCTCCCCCGGGGAAGCGGACCATTATTTAAAATAAATATTTAAAAAATTTAAATTTAAAGTGATAATTTATACGAAAAATGGAGGTACATAATATTCTTCTAAAAGATCATGGCAGCAATCAAAATCTTACTCGCTAAAATATGCTTAAAGGAATTACTCTTGTACTTCTGTATTAACAAATACAAAAATTTAGATATGAAAATAATTGTATTTGTTTATATAAGTGGTGCATGCTAGTTCAATTCAAGCCCAATATTTTGCATGCATATTTTTTGCAAATATTTTTATTATTTTCTTGTTTTTATTTTAGTGTGTTTTTCTTTTGGATAACTGCTTTTAACGACTGGCTATATTTTCTCTGCATATGTACCAAAGTTATTTATTTGTAAACTGCTGTAAACATATTTCTGTTTCATGCAGTTTAGGTCAATCTCTATGAAATTATGAATTATATTATATTTTTATAATTTTCATTTAAACACATCGCTCGAATTTGTATTACCACCCTTTTATGTTATTTACCTTTAAGGAACTCTTTCGACGCAAATGACTTATAATGTGCCCAATATAATAGCTAAGCAAAAGTCAAAAGGATTGCAAAAATTCTCTTGATTGAGGGATAGCAATTCTAGAGTCCCCTTTGATTCACTCCTGTAACTCAATGCAACAGAAAAATTGAGTAGTATGTTTGCATATATGTTTGTTCGAGCATCACGCCCGAATGGCTCGACCAGTTTTGATGAAACTTAGTACACAGGTTCCTTATCAGCCGACTTGAAGTGCTGTGAGGGTAAATAAGCCCTAACGCATTTCTTCAGGGCAAAGTCTCCATATGTAACAAATAGGCCGATTGACTCGCCTGGAGATTTCGGCGGCTTGGGCGATTTTGATGAAATTTGATACCAGATTTGGCTCCAAGAAAATATCGCTAAAGGTAGATTTATCGTTATAAACAGTATTGTTATACACAGGTTTCACTGTATTATTTTTGTTTATTTGAAATTTATTTTACGCAGAATGGCAACATAATGATAGTTGTTAAAACATTATTGAACGAAGAAAAATAGGTGAATGAAATAAAAATTTTATGAATATGAATATTTGGTCGACTGTCCTACTAATTTATAATTTTGATTGGTAAAATTTAAATACGATTGCTACGGAGACCGACAAAAGGAAGAAAACTGATTTTGGCATGAATTTTCTGATTTATTATACGTCCAAAAGAATACAAGTACTTTGTATTCTTTTACACAAATACTTTGAAATACAAGTATGTTTACATTGTTTTATAATGTAAACTTCATATTCTTGTGATAGTAATCTTTATTTTAAGGGAACTGTGATGTTTCGTACTATCAAAATGTCTATGTTTCAATTTTATCCTCATAGAATAGGGTACAACTAATCGATTCTGGAAATGAATAACATGCATAGATTCGAAAAATTTCGAAAGCTCCTAAGCTTTAAAAATGTAATGAAAAGGATACAATATAATAAAATATCTATTATTTTGCAAATAAATATACAGTTTTGCATTATTGTCAAAACAAGTTAAAAAAAAAAATTAGGTGCGCATGTATGAAATTGTTTTCATTGTTTAGATATTGAATTTTCTATTAAAATATATCTGTAAGTATTATGTATTTGCGAAAATCTTTGTACTTATTTCTGACTAGTAGTATATTTTTGCGATACTTTTCTAAATGAAAAATATCATAATTTTTCAGATTTTCAAGTTATGTGATATCTAATATTTTAAAATAATTTTGATGCAGAATTACATCTCTCCGTAGTGGTCTACTGGTGTGACGGGAAAGGAAAAAATAATGATGCTTTTCGTGGTCTTTTAAATGCTTATAGCTCTGCAACAAAATAACATAGAGAGTTGGTTTTAGTTTCATTTAACAGAGAAAGGTGGACATCAAAGATTGCCGGAAGAATTTTAGAATTTGGAATTACGGTTTAGTTACAGTCGAGCTGCAAAGTTGGTTAAAATCACTAAATGTTTTAAGGATGTCACAGCGACCGATGCGCGCGCACGCAGACTAAGGCAATTCAGTCATCGATCTGAAGTTCACGCGAAATATTACTCAAGAATTGCTGGATTACGTCGAATTCTGTGCTAAAGTTAAACGCTTATAAATCCTCAACCAAATAACATAGAGAGTTAGTTTTAGTTTTTAGAGGCTCTCTCTACGTATAATATTGTCTTTGTTGTCGCGAAGTTTAGTTTCCAAAACTGGCAACAAAAAGAGTTGTTGTTATAAAAAAAACGATACGGATGAATAAAGTTTGATGTTTGTGATTCTAAACTTCTTTTCTTTTGAATTTAAATATGACTAAATCGTTCCCTGAAATATAATTTATTAATTTATTCCATGTAATAACTGCGCGTAAGCGTGCTACAAGTTTCATTTTACAAAGAAAGGTAGACATTGAATATTGCAAAGATAATTTTAGAATTTGTAATTATGGTTTACTCACAGTCGAGTTGCAAAGTTGGTGGAAATCACGAAGAATTTTACTTAGATAGAGTCACATAGTCACACTAGACTAATAGTCACTATAGACTATAGAGGTAATAGTCACGTAGAGGTACTTTAGTCACAGATGAGTAAGGTAAATAAGTCTACGCCCCTCAATCCCAGCGGCCGTTTCGCAGAGACAGCCTCCCGTCGATTTTTTTTGTGGGTGTATTAAGATGAAAATAAGTTCAATGTTCTAACGGAAACTAAATCGCATATTGTGCTGACTTTGGGGTCATTTTATATAAAATCGTTTTAAAACAGCGTACCTATTTGTGGTCATGCATTAAGAAAGGTTTTTCAACATCTAAAGAAAAGAAGACTATTACGAACTAATAGTGTAAAAGTGAAAATGCCTGTGTTATACATAGTGTATATATTTCCTTCTTTTTGTTTATTTTGTTTTTCTTTTTCTTAAATAAAATTACCGTGTCTTGCCCATCAAACCGTTCAGTGACCGGTCTGGTCACGGGTACGGGGGTAAGGGACGGCGTTCTGTTCTGTGGTCATGCATTGCAGATAGTCGCATCACAACACATTTTCGGTATTCTACCAGAAAAACAAATACTTTGAAATACAAATATGTTTACATTGTTTTATGATGTAAACCTCATTTTCTTGTTATATGTATTATATTTTCACACGTTGGCTGCGGATCACGCACTTTGACTCACACTTCTATTTCAAATTTAATATGTAATTAAATGACCCCTACTTTACTATAGTTAACCCTTTAATTGCGGGTGTGGTTTACAAAACACATATATAACAAAGTACTCGCAGTTTTTTAAAATTTTCCTTTTCCTCTCCATCACAAGGTTTTGATAAGAAAATGACCGGGCAATGCCGGGTTATATGCTAGTACTTTTATGAAACTAAAATAAAAAAGCAAATTTTTAAATAAAAGAATATTTAATTGTTTTTCCAGTTTTCATAAGATAAAAGAAATAACTTCTAAAGGCCAAAACACTAAAACAGCTAAAATATTGATTGTTTGGCGCTTTTTCGTCAGCGGGATGAAAACTCGAATGTCAAATCTTGGTGATAACTCGCCAAATCTCAGTGATAGATCTCACAGCGATGAAGAATGTTAGAGCAAATGGAATTGCGTCAGCATTCAAGCTAGGCGGTAGCTGGGATCCCGGTTTTTGAAAATTACAGATTGTTTTACTTAACTTTTAACACATTAATTTTCTTCTTAACTGAAACTACCGGGTGATTATAATAAAGTATACCTGTTCAATGCTCTGTAAAGGCAAAAACC
Organism: Araneus ventricosus; assembly: GCA_013235015.1. Lineage (NCBI taxonomy): Eukaryota > Metazoa > Arthropoda > Arachnida > Araneae > Araneidae > Araneus > Araneus ventricosus. The sequence goes on along the minus strand of BGPR01010263.1, from coordinate 3,381 downwards.
CATTGGGCATAACTACAATAAATCTCAGTGAAGTCCATTTTAGAGCATGAAGAATGGAATGAAATTTGAAAAAAAGAGAAGGAAACTTGTAAAAATGAACATATTTAGCTTAACTCTTTATTTCACAAGTATTGATTAATTTGAAATTTGAAAGTTCATAATAATTGTTAGTATATACAGGGTATCCCAAAAGTCCTTTACGCATTTCAAAAATTAATAAAATTTTAAAAAATTGTGATATCAGTGTACGGTTCTCACTAAATTGCATAACGCTACATAAAGTTTTTTCCCATAAAGAAATTGTAATAAATCAGACATTTAATTTTAATAAATGTCAGTAGCGCAAAACAGTATCGATGTACTGTTGTCCGTGCAATTCCTAACTCCCGTGAAGTATTGCGTGTTGACTGACCATAGAACAGCGAATAAACAAACACTTGGCGGATTCGCTCGGCATCATCAACATCTGACTTGCGTATCCTACCACTTCTTGATCTGTGCAACACGCTTCCAGTCTCTAAGGGGTCTATTCTGGTACCCCCGGTTGGGTTGGGTTCCGTTGTTAACGTGCGGAACCCAATCCAACTCCCAACCCAACCGGGGGTACCAGAATAGACCCCTAAAAAGTCTTCTGTGCCATGAAAAAATGGGATTTCAAAAAGGAGCATCTTTATGAAACGTAGTACGAAACTTTCTTTGAACTTCAATAATCGACTTTGTTTCAAAGTACCAACCGAAGAAGTTTGGTCTTTCCGTTGTAGTCGTCATACTTACATATAATGGAAGCTTACCTTAGCTACTAAGCTAATGTTGTACCACTAGCGCTATCTATGTGCAGACAATTGAACTATTGTTTATGTAAAAAAAAAATTAAAAAAAACTTTATGCCGCGTAATGCAATTTAGTGAAAGCCGCACACTGATATCACAATTTTGTACCTTTGTTAAAATTAAATTTTGAAATATGTCAAGGACTTTCAAAACATCCTGTATTACATTCTTATACCGCTTACATAATAAGCATCATGACTGCGTTGATTTATTATACGATGACAATTCAATTTTGTACTAAGGAGTGTCCTTATATAGATAATTTTTGAAGCTTTCTTGGGTCATTCGTTGTCCCTTGTCCTGAAATGCTGAGATGCATACCACGGAGAAAATAATCTTATTAACACAAGTTTTTTTCCCATCATAATTCTCTAAACAGACAAACTTTACACTTATGCATGGCTTCAAATTTTAATTAATCTCACAAAAGTTAAAACAATAGTTTATTACAGTATAAATCATAAAAAAGACTCAAATTTGGGCCTTCTTGTACCACATAACTATATGCGCTCCATCTTGCAAGGTGACTTTATCAGAACCTAGGAAAAACATAAAACAACTGATTAAAGATGGAACTGCTTTATAATCAGTGTTCGTTAAATATTATATTTTGTTATATATTTGATTCCGTTTTATTTATCATTGAAAAATGATGCTATATCGAACACACACACACACGAGATGTAAATAATATCTTCGCATGTTTTAGAAAATCAAAAATCTAACACTATCACTCTCAATAAATACTAGAATATGGCAATTTGTAAACTCTTTCTTGTATGAATTACAGCATCTTGCCTTCACGTAGGCATGTTATAATTCATGTGCTAATGAAGCAACTTTCCACGAAGTTTTTTCTTCATGTCTTCATTATTTTACATACATAAACATACAGTGGCATTCCAAAAGTCAAGCAACCGGGTATATTTCCGGTTTCTCATACCAAAATACCTTATTTGTAGATCAGAAGTAGTTATAAGATCATAAAATAAAATAAAAAATTGAAAACTATTTAATATCAAAAAAGACCATCCTACCTAACGCTGTTCCTCATATCTATTAATAATGAAGGGGGAAAAGTGTCTCTCTCTCTGTGAATGCGTGCATGTGTGTGTTGGCGCTCTACAGGGCAGGTCGCTGGACGTAGAGCTACGAAATTTGGCACAAACATAGTTTGGAGGGTGAGAATGTGCACCTCGGAGACCTTTTTTGAAATTCTAATTAATTAAAAATTAGGCCAAATTTTGGCGTTTTTCCTTAACCCTTTCAAGAGCTATTTTTTTCTAGTAATGGTATAATAAAATAACTTTGGGGTCGAGGTTAATTTAAGAAAAGTTATTCATTTAGTTTATTGGATGACATTATTTTTTGTTAATTTTATTAATTAATAATTAATTTAAAAGTCAAGACACTTGACACAAGACACGGTTTGAGATAAGAAATTGGAACGTCTAGAATTTCCTGTCATCGAAAACTTTGTTGAGAACTTTAAAATTACGTTTAAAATTAGATTAATTAGGTGGGAAGTATACTTCCCACCGCCTTTGAAACGGTTAATATCTTCCGAAAATATTACAGCCGAAAAATCACCTTTACACCATGTGAAAGTGCAAAAATTACATTTTCAATGATATCAATTAAGTTGCCATAAAATATTTTCTCTAAATTTAGTAAATTAAAAAAATGACATAATTTGCAGCAATATTTTTCATTGTTGCAACCGTTCCATTGAAATAGTTTTCAATGTTTAACCAAATATTTAATTGCGTGTTTTTATTTCATTGTTGAAAGCTGAGGTAAAATCCGAATACATTTTGCTTTCATATTATATTTCATCAAAATTTTTGAGGATTCTGTAAATCTAGCCCTCTGAAATATTACGTATATTAAGAAATATATCCAGTAAGCTGATTGATTATGGCTGCTATGTTTTCAACAACTAACATGCCGCTGGCCATAAAATATGCTGTTTTTATTTTAATGTTGAAATCAAATGCATAGTTTGCAAGAGAAATAAGAAAGCGAAGATGGTTCCGACAACATGCAATTAGATGTTGCATGACATGTTCAGTTATTTGACTCCATTGGGGACATTTATGTTGACAATGAACAGTACAGGTTCAAGGGCACTAAAAGAACATATGTTAAATATTTACCACAATCTGAAATTTAAAATTATGTTGCTAGAACCAAGAATATAAAATTATGCAATTTTCAATTAAAAAAATATTCCCGGCGAACAAGCAGGCCGCCAAAGGCGGCTAGTAGAAAATAAATTATGGTAAGATTTAAATTTAAGGGAGATAATAAATAAATCTGCTAAAATTAAATTAAGGAAATAAACTTATATTTTTTCTTTTATATTAATATTAATGTTTCATAAATTATTACTATTTAGAATAAGGATAAATGTCCCTTTCTTGCATTAAAAGTTAAATATTCTATTTTCATTTATTCTCTTTTTCAGAAAACTGGTTCAAGAAGAGAGTTTTGAAAGAAAAAAAAAATGAATCAGAATTGGTTTTTCTAAAATTTCAATAAGACTACTGAT
>BGPR01010262.1:35250-53320 GCA_013235015.1 Araneus ventricosus | reverse complement strand
GTGTGCAATATTTTAAGTCCAAATATCGCACATTTTATATAGAGAGAGATAAAGATTTTTTATTTTTTAATGATAAAATGTTTGAAATGAAAAAAATTCAGAAAAATAAGTACTTAATAAGTAATAAATATGCGTTAAAATAACGATTAAAAGAATATACATGCTGTTAATAGAACTCGTATTTCGAGTGAAGCTGGGTATAAACGAGTAGTCAATTTATACCAACAACTGGCTTGTATTCCACTCATTCCAGTCGATATATTTAGTCAAGGCATTCACGAATGTTTCAAAGTTTGTTTTGAGACACCTTGTTTCAGAAGGTTCAAAGTCCCATTCTGTTTTCTACGCACTGTCCCCTGCCCCAACGCTCTCTCCACACACACGCGGTTGATTTATCGCCGCCTCGAGGAATCAAAATTCACTTTTTACGGCCTTCTATTCCATTTCAATATCAAATTCGTTTCAATTCCAATAGCACTGTCTATCTGTGCCAATTTTCATCGGGATTTAACATCGACGAAAGCATTTGCCAGCCCGTGTTACAAAACTCATGTATTTGAACAGCGGTAAATGCCCAGATTTATAAGCATGCCTAATTGTTTCTCATTTTATAAAGCTTTGTAATATGCCAAAATGTTTATCTGATTTAAAAAATGAAACAATTTCCCTCTCGGCATTTTCGAATGTTAGAGAGGAATATTTTGTTTAAAAAATTTATCTCCTATCTGTTTTTAAATCAACTTTGTATGAGTAGAAAGTTTTTAACGAAGATGAATTTTATATTAAATTTTAAATTGATTCTATGAAGTAACAAAATTATGTACATGCATTGATTCCCATTCACAAATGCCAATTTAAGTATTGTCCGCACAATAAGCAATATCAATCCTTAAACTTTCAGACACACACGGTTGTATTTCATAAAGGGCCCACCAGCAAACAAGTCAAGTATTTCCTCTTTCCTGTAGATGAACTCTAATGGGACAGAGAACGAAAGTACCTTGGCCTCTATCTTGACAGAAAACTCACCTTTCGTAGCCACGTAAAATATAACGCAGAAAAATTCTGGATCAAAGAGGCACTACATCCTCCCTCTGATTGGAAGGTATTTTCCACTCTCATTGTAGAACAAAGTGATCCTTTAGAAACAAATTATTCGTCCTATACGCTGTCCAAATATTGGGACTTGCAGACAAAACGCACGGGGAAAAGATCGAAATTCTGCAAAACAAAATCCTCAGAATCATCCCTCAAGACCTCAAGATTGAATGCATCGAAGATTACATTCAGAAGCTTTTTAAAAAAATTCGTCATCCAAATTATAGGCGATCAAAATCCTTCAATTAGTGAAGAAGTCCAATTCGCTGATACAAACAGCAGACACATTCATCGAAAATCAACAACACAATGGTTGCTTCCTCTTAAACCTCCGTAACTTTAGCTCAATCAAACGATAAATGACATCATTCTTATCTTCCAGAGTCAAACTCAAAATGAACCAATTGAAAATCATGTAACGCAATGACAAATCTAAATCGCTGTTAAGCACAGTATAAGGCTTTTTTAATTGAGGTTTTGTTTTAACAATGAGACTGAGTAGAAGTGAGTATGCACTGGCACTCAATGAGCTATCTAAATGAGTCATAAATTAGTGCATTTTGAGCAAATTGATTACTTGGAAAACAAATGGGAAAAAATACAGAAGTGCCGCCTGTCCATGATAATATAAATGAAAGCATTAATGAGAAACAAAAACACAGAGTAACATATTATCAAGGACAGAAAACATCCTAATATCAATCAAATTGTGGATTTTTCAATTTTGAGTTTAAATTATCTCTTAACCTTATTACCCTTAAAATGAAATTATCTCTCATAGGACTAATGTTTAGAGATATATGAAATCATTTTGACCGACACTTTTTGACGGCAATGCACCCTTTGTCTATTTTAACTGGTTAAACCGCTTAATTTGTTGCCAAGAAGTAAAACATTTTTCGGAAAACTGTATCGTTGTAAGTTTTATTTATAATTTTATTTGATTCCCTAACTTTTTTTTGTTAATTTCTGTCGACCATTTTGAAAGGAAAACTAAATTTTTAAGGTGTCAGACACAGTGTATAACCTTAATTCTGAAAGAATTCAAAATGCACGAATTTTAAGAAAGACACATCACTTAAAAATAAATGAGAAGAAACGGATGGAGTCCAAATCGATTATTTCAAATGAAATGGTTTTAAATTTGACTGTCTAATTCGTCAGTGAAAACGAAACTACTGCATTTTAGTTTTAACAAGGTATCTTTTAAAAGCAGTTTCTAAATTGCAGAAAAAATCTTTTTTGGTTGCCGAGTCCTTTTAAAAAGCAGGAGATGCGAACATAAACATTGATATTAAACATTCAGTATATAAAATATAACTTTCAGACCGAAACCCATTTATATATAACTCAGATAAGAAAATATTACTCAGGATCATTGACAACATTTTGCTACACAAATATGCAACTAAACTTATCTTTACGTACGTTGTATTGATTTTGGGTCTTATCCACAAAACCAGCAGAATAAAGTTCAGGAAAAAGAAAACAAACTCCGTTGTATCGTACCAAATACTCAGTACAGGATTAAGCCCAGTAGGGACACATAGCCAGTAAAAGATTCATATCCCAATCTTCTCCCCACCCAAAATTTCGAATGATTTAATTTAACCTCTATGCAACAAATATTACTACAAATTGAAATTGCAGAACTTTCCAAAACATATAATTCTTAATGATGAGACAACAATTCATCCAATTTAAATTATCTTTCTCTCTTCAATATAAAGAAAGTTATGTCGAAATGAAAATTCCAAATCCGCCCCACTATTTCCATCCACTTTGATCTGGATGGACCATCTATGAACTGGGCCGAAACCGGCCCTATAACATATCACTCGCCGTATCAAATTCAATCAAAATTATTCAGTTATCTTGTTCATAAGATAATTTGGGCAAAGCAGTGGTTTTGCGTTCTAAGTGCCATGATCGGAGAGACTGTGCAAAAAAGACTTCCGTAGTCGGCTCATTAGAACCATTCAAATTTAGTATTCCTATAATCACAAAGGAGTTAAACCCTGCCCTGCCAAAACGTCCAGGGAAATCTCAATGACAGCCGTCGCAACGTTAATCCGATACTGAGGGTGGAGAGCTAATAGACATCACAGCACAAACCTTCGTGCAGGAGGTACGTTCCGTCATCGAAGTGGGGGTAACACAGCCCCACAACATTATTACATTCCCTAAGGAAGCGAGAACCAGCTTACTTATCCTCCGGCTTCTCCTCTACGTATTCATTATAGCCCGGTGGGAGGTAGTATTATAATAATCTTAAAAGCGAATCTTACCTGTTCTTAGAATTCCAGGTAATATTGACTGACCGGCCTCCGCGGCAGTTAACACAGGCACTGTGACCGAACGCATATTAGCTTCCATTACTAGCCGTCCATGGGACAACCACTTCGATTATAAGGATACCACTAGTTTTCGGATATGACACCAAGAGCCAGAACCCCATTAACCCTCTGAATCCTAGCGACCCTCAAAATCTTACTACCTTTGAGTACGGAGGTTTTGTTGACATATGGATTCGTGAAATGGACTCGTCCGCCTTCTCCCCTTTTCTCCTCACAGTTGGTGGTCGAAAGCCCACTGGAGCGTGACCCTCGGTTAGAGACTGGGGTCGCTATTTGAATGATACAGTCCTGGATGCGAACATAATGCGATTTTTCAATTGTTACCACGATAGTAGGGTTTTATAATATCTTTGTTTTTAATGTCATTTTGCTCAATATATTCAAACAATTTATTTAATTATAAAATAATGTGGAGCACAGTAGTCAGGGAATGATATTTGCCATGGATATTTATATTCTTTTTACTAGCTATTTGATACACTTTTGGATTGTAATTCTTCACAATTCTTTTTCACAAAAATGGTATCCCTTTTAAGAGGGATAAATTAACCTGTTGCATCCTGAACTGGTAACCTTCTGAAATGACTAAGAATAAAAAGGGAATATTTAGAACATCCCCTTCGGAATTCAGTTGTGTCCTGTTCAATCCACACTGAACAAGAGAAAATAGGCTCCTTTACAAAGCAAGGCTCCTATTTCTACTGCAAAATCTGTCTGACATATGTTCCATGTAATTTTACCACTACATAAATGATTCTGAAATAGACTGTAAAGGGCAGATGCAGCGTTTCGGTCATTTTTAACACTAACAGTAGTGACATTCGGTGATTGATTTGAGGGTACATTTTGTAATGACAATGCAACAGGTTAACAGATTACTTTTCACATAGAGAGACTTATGTTTCTGTATGAAAAATACACGCTTCTTTCTTAGACTAAGGGAGAAATATAAACAATTTTAAGGGAACTTATTTTTGAGAAAAGCGCAAATGTTCGTAAGAAATAAAATAGAATTGCGAACGTCTATATTTCCTTTGTACGAAAAAGAGATAAACTAGAAACTTTAGAGTACTGTAAGTGAATTATATATAAGAGTATAACATAGATGTGTATGTGTGTGTGTGTGTGTGTGTGTGTGTGGAATATAGTAGATGGATTTAACTAAGAAAACTGGTACACCATTCATTATATCTCACGATAGTTGACTCGAGATTAAACTCTTTGCGATTAATTGAATTTCAACTAGTCTTTTTAATACCTAATTTATAAGGAAAGATTTTTTTATTTAATAAAAAGAATATAAAATAAAGCAACTTATCAGCAATAAAAGCAGCAAACTCAGAAAGTAATAAATCTACTGCATTAGATTCGGAGGGTTTTATCATATATTTAAAAATTGTTTGAGGTAAAATATTTTAGTCGAGGCTGTTTTTATTTTTTTTTCTAATTCTTTATTTCGCCTGTAGAAATTGAGTAAAGTTGTTGATCTTTTCGTGAATTTTAATTTTTGAGATTGTTTAGTCAATTCATTAAATTTTAGCCAATGTTTCAGAGAATTTCAAATTTTTCAATCCTGACTCAGTTTGGAAAGCTTTTAGTGTGAATGTGTTTTAATTATTGGTCCCTCAAATGTTACGTAGAAAAACTTCAATCAATACTTTTTTAAAAAATGAAGTTATATCACTGATATATGCTTTTTTAATATGACTCCTTATCGCTTAGAAATAAAATGTAATGTCTCGTATTTTACATGTTATTGCACAAACCATTTACAGCATTGATTTTAAGAAAAAACAGATTTAATAAAAACAACTTTTAAATGTACACTTTTCTTTAGTTCTATATAATGGGAAAGCATTTTATTTTAGTTATTTCTCACTGATTAATCTTTGTTTAATTCATTATTATAAATATTATGTAATCTTACACAAATTTGCAATTATGAAACGCCTCTTGTGTGGAGTTGAAATTTAGTTCTTTTAATCGATTAATTTATAATTAAGTTATAAAAATATTAAAACTGGTGTATTGTCATCGAGAAGAAAAAATTGCAAGAAATTTTAAAAATCCAGGACATTACTAAAAACAATTACCACAGCTTACGATTTTTTTTGTTTTTGTTTGTTTATATTTAAAATCTTGAATCCTTTAATCAAGCCCAATCAATCAAAAAATTACATATTCATGAGTAAATAATTTTAATTATATTTTCAGGAGTAAAAGTTTACCCGTTTTAAATGAAACATTGTTTATATATTAACGTTCAAAACGATATTTGTCTTCATTACAAGAAATTCGAAAAAATCTACTCCAATAAATTAATTTCTAAGAAATTTAAATTTTTAAACAGTTTTCTTACGCTTCAATATTTTTTCATTCAAATAAATACAGATCTTGTTTATTAAAAAATACAACAGGTTAAAATTATTTCAGAATCTTATTTTGAAAGTTCAGCATTCAATTCTTTCTGAAAACATTTGAAGCTTCCCGCCGGCGAAATCAATTCATCACTGTCAGCTTTGAATAGCGGACGTTTCCCCTCCTCGAAGAAACGCTTGGGGAAAATTCGCTTTACTACCGACACCCCTAGTTTGACCCCTGCCCGCCCGAAAATCCGCCTGGCTCGTACAGAACCTACCAAGCCGGGTGGGGCGGGTGTCGTAGTGAGAGTGTTAATGTACCCACAAAGGAATGAGTCACCGCTAGTTTATTCGACGGCTTCTCATCCTCATTTTGAATAATATTCCACAATCAATCTATCTAATTTACTTAAAAGTCTTAGGTACAAATAAACGGAAATGTCTGGCAAACGGCTTCAAAATTTCATAAGCGTGTCTCAAAAAAGGAATATTCATGTTTTACTATAGTATAGAGAGGATGAGAAGATTTTTTTGGAAAGAAAGTGAAAAGCTTTACTCTTGTTTTCAACTGATGAATCAAAAGTTTACATTTTTTCTCATCATTAAATAAAATTTCAAGAACTCCGCTGCTTTATGAGAAAATAAATAAATAAAATAATATAAAGTAAAAAAAATCGATAAGCCTATTATCTTATAAAATTAAGCAAGATCCTAGATAACTTTTAACTCAACAATAAAACAGTTTATTTTCAGATTTTAGATTTCTCAAGACAAAAGAAAAGTGGGTGCATTTAAGAATAAAAAATCAGTTCTACAAGCAGTGAATAAGAATGTTTCAGCAAAGGTGTGTTTTCGAAAAAGAGTTTCGCACCGAAAATTCGAGAGGTGGAGTAAGAAACAAAATGTATGATAATAATTTGCTCAAATAATTTTTTCCATATACATTAACTCAACTGTGACTTTCTGTGACTGAAGTAGCTCTATGTGACTTTGACCTATGACCTATACTCTATGATTTTTCTCCGTTAAATGAGTTAATCTGAATGAATTAATTAATCTGAAATGAATAAATTATTAATCCTTTAAAATCCATTTAATACACCGCTCACAACAGATGCGTGCGGGATCATCGGTCGCTGTGTCGTCATCAAAATGTTTAGTGATTTTCACCAAATTTGAAGCTCGACTATGACTAAACCATAATTTCAAATTCTAAAATTCGTTTTGCAATCTTCAATGTCAACCTCTCTCTGTTAATTGAAACTAAACCCAACTCTCAATGTTATTTAGTTGCGGAGCCATGAGCGTTTAAAAATACCACCAAAAGCGTCATAATTTTTTCCTTTCCCGACACACCATTAGACCACTATGGAGAGACGTGAGTCTATGTCAAAAAAGATTTAATTATTCAAATAAAGAATAGAAAACACCTCGATGCTATTAAACTGTTTTAAACAAGAATGCAGCCAATAAAAATACATATAATGGGCGATCCGATAATCTGGAAAAACTTGAAAAAAAGATAATTCGAAATAGAATAAGGATAAAAGATGCGGTTTAAACAGAAGGGATGGAAAAAGGCCGGATTCTTTATGACGAGAGCAAAATTAAATAAATACATGCTGGGATAGTTTTGTTTCCAACCGAAAGATGTCTGGTGTGGTTTCGCCGCTCATTTCTTAATGGGTCCATTTCTTTTCCAAAGAATTCACAGGCACGTATTTAAAAACAGTTTCAGTTCTGTGCAGCATTGTTTCAGAACGTCATTCCATATCTTCAAAGCGACTCTACAAAATATCCGAATGACTTAAAAGGTTTAATCAAGAAACAAAAGTCTTAGAATATTTTGTTAAAATTTTGTTTCAAATAAACACAATTTCTCCCATAAATACGCGAATTGAGATCATTAGACCTTTATCTTGAAACGTTGAGGTTCGATCCATCCTTTCTCCTTCAAAATAGCTCCTATTTGCTGTAACTTGGTTTCCATTCTTCAAAACATGCTTGGAAATCTTGAGAACTCAGACTCTTCATTCTAACCCAGTCAATAAAGGTCTTGAAAGGGAAAAAAATTGCGTTAAGCTGAATTTTGCCCTATTGATAGACACCTAACAGAAGAGCATTATTAGAAAAGTGGCCCAGGCTCTCTCAAAGTTTCAAAATGGCATTATCTACGGAACAGCCGTTAAATCTGCAACTAATGATCGGATTAAGTTCATATTTTTATTGATGTTTTTGTTATTAAATGGGCTACAAGAATACTGTAATTCATATTTACGTTGCACCGAATATTTTTGGTACATTTAGGAATATATGTGAAAAAAGTAAATTCTTTAATTTGAAATTTTTGAATTTTGTTTTATATTTTTATATGTCATATTATTTTAAAATTCTTCCGTTAAGAGTTATAGCATATAATTCTTTGTATCTACTGATATATAGTTTTATTTTTTAATGTGTGATGTTAAAGCTTTAAAAGGGGTAGGGAAAGCAAGAAGGTTCGTCGTGCCTCGCGGTTGCCCAGTCATTGCGATCCATGTGAGTTCTGAACTAAGGCTTAAATGGTTGATAATCTAATTTTAAGATTGAAGTAAATGTAATAGGATTAAATATGTTACAAGAACTAAATGAGATGGATGAGATTAGGGTCAATAATTCTACTGCTTTTAACTGGGTTTACCAAGAGTGTAACAATTTGCTATAAAAGAATATTGGCAAAACCAGACGGTGTTTAATGTTACATGAGTTATGTTTTTGTATTTGACTGCGACGTCACAGAAAAAATTTCATCTTAATGAACCTGCAGATGATTTTAAAAGAGTGATGCAAAACTTTATTCTTAAATAAAAATGCAAATTTTAGATTCGGGACATTCCAGTTCCATATTCAATATGCCATTCCATATGCAACAGATTATCTCAGTAATTCACACACCTGACTGTATTTTTTTTTTCCTTTTCTAAATTGCATAACAAACATCAATTCGATTATATTTTTCTTTTCTAAATTGTTCTACATACATCATTCTCTCTCTCTCTCTTTCATCTCGATTGTATTACAGACTTCGTTTTTTATTTATTTTGTCGATGCTTTTGTGTGCGCCTCTTGTTCCTCGCTTGTTAGATGAAGTTATATGAATAATGCTAAAGTGAATATTTTTTATTTATTATATTATGTTTATTTTTCATAATTTATGTATTTATTTTTATTATTTTATATTCATTATCATGTATTTTATTTATTTAATAGGAATACTTATTAATACGCATATTATTTATGTTTCTATAAATAATTATTTATCACCGTCTATCCAAAATAATATGTATTTTCCGAAATTTATCATCCCCTGGAATCGTATCAAGTGCATCGTACTTCGTACACTTGTACACTTGTACCGATTCACCACCAGCGCGAATGAATACAGCAACAACGCGGATGGATACAGCAGCGTGGAGTAAGTCGATGTAAACCGGTTATCGCAGATAACGGTTGAACGAAGAGACCAACCCTGAATCTTGCTTACGCTAATGGGTGAGCTGCTATGATCTATGCCGACTGCCTCCAGCAACGCCAACTATCTAAGCTGTAAAAATTAATGCTAAAATGTAAATATTATAGTGTTATGTTATGCTCTTTAGATATATCGTTATTAATGAAATGACTGCTTCTTATTTTGGTGTTAAAAATCCAATACACTCTTTGATTTTGGAAACTGAAAAAAGAGTGCTTTGAAGCATCATGGAGCTTCCACCATCAACATGCTGTTTATTTCATTGTCTTTTGATGATGCAGCTCTTTTCATGCTCACTTTTTATTTATAACTGCTGATTCTCACATATTCAATCGCTGCTGTTTACATTATAAAGCTTTATTCTACAGAAGGTGGAAGCACACTAACTTCCTTAGAATAAATTTGTGAGTTTAGGCATGATAACCCTCAACAATACTCAAATATTGGAGAACAGATCAAGTTGGCTTTTCGACAGCCACAATCCTCCTGCATCTCTTTATAAAAGCACATGAAAGTTGACGAAACAGATCATCTGGATCAAATGGTTAAGAAATTGTAACTGGCTTCAGTGCTTTTTAAAACTTCCACTGTGTTTTAGTTTCCTATCCCCACTTTGTAGTGACCAGTGTGTTTCCTAATCAACTTAAAGTTACTACAGAAAGGGTGTTCATAGTACACTTCTGACAGAGATCACGGAGTCAAATTGAGATATCACATTTACAATTAGAAATGAAGATTTTAAAATCTGTAAAAGAAGTTTTTCCACTTTTAATATTGCAGAAATTTCTATATAAAATTTTAAAATTTTAATTTGCGGAACAATATATTCCTTGTGTTTTGCTCATTTGGATATTTTTAATGTTAGTTCCAGATCTGGTGATGAAAATCGAACAAATTTCAATTAATTTATGGTTCTCCTCAAGTGTAATAACGATTAGGTTGCGTATTGTTTTTTCTTGTGGGTGTGTTTTAGATTACTTTATTTATTTCGTTGTATTCCTTTTTTTGCAAAATTTATAACATTGTGTGCTGTGTTTGTGTGTGTCGTATCATATTGATATTCTTGTATTGCTTTTATATTTCCCCACCGGACTTCTAAAGGCCTCAAAACGTTTCGGGTAAGCCGGACCAGTGTGAATTTTAAATAAAAAAAATACTGATTACACAAGAAAATTATCCAGAATGTTCTTCTAAAACTCTTTATTTTTTCCAAAGAAATCAAACATTTTCTTAATCGATTTTAGCTGTTTTAATCTTTTCTGTCTGTTTTAAAACACAATATTAATTCAGTGTTAATTTCTTTATCAACAAAAGAATGACTTATTTGAAGAATGTAAGTGTAATCGTTTTTATCTAAGCAACTTTTTAAAAAAAGATATAAATAATTTTACTTGATACAAATGTCTTTAAATAAAAAAATTTCTTTCTAATGATATTTTTTTAATTTGAGATAGTTTGAATAAAATTCACTCATCAGAATTAATGCTTACATTAAATTAGAATATACATCTACAGTGTCGAAATTTATCGAAGAATTAAATCAAATTCTTCATACGTAACATAGCATACGTAATTTAATACGAAAAAAGAAGTAGAATAAGTGGGGGCGAGAATGGGTTTGTAAGTGCTATATATATGTTTGGAATTTTTTTATGTTTGTTTGATAAGCACTTTGGAGCTGTAACAAATGCATGAACTTAGATACTGGTAACATTATTTTCACATTACAATAACATTATATTACTTTATGGCAACATTATAATCACCGGGATAATTTCACCGTATATATATATTCAGAATTATTCAAGAGTGTAAATTACGAACTAACAGAGAGTGCCGGATTAAAATCTTGAAAGGTGACTTGCTCTTAAAAGATGCGTCCATATACATAGATATATTTACGAGAGGGAGAACACGAAACATATTAGAACAAAGATTTACCAACAGATGGCTTTGATATAAGAGAATAAAATGTACACAAAACGAATGACAATAGCAACAGTTTTATTACAACTACTTGTGTTTAACATGGCCTCCAAATCAAGGAACAATAAATTGCAGACAAGTCATGATGCCAGCGACGGATACAAGATAAGAAAGGAATTCAGCATTTCACGGTATTCCCAAATGCGCACCAAACTGCATTATGCCAATTTCCTCAAAACGCTTAACAACGACTATTAACCTGCAAGTTTCCCAATTTCTATATCCTTAAGTTTTCGAAAATTTCGCAAAGTATTCTGCGTTAATTCAAGATTACAATAAAAATGCCTAGATAATTATACTTTCTTCCGGTTTGCTTAACATTTTCTTAGACTCGCCACCTGATATTCCCAGGATTGAATTGTCAATAGTTTGATAAAGCTCATATTACCGTTGAATCTTTATCAGAGGTAATAACATATGTAACACGATGAAGTGAAAGTACTTGAATGTAGAAGATTATGACAAAACGATTTCTACCGTCCATAAATCGTAGTATGACGAAGATGTGACTGGAAAAGCTAGAGCATGTGCACTGCCTAACGCGCGGGTTCTTATATAGGTTACGAGACTGGTGAAAAATAACACTGTGTCTGGTAAAAGATGAACCTTGGTCAGTTGCTTGGAATGCAGCTATACTAATCGTTAATTGAATTGTTGAAACGGCATATTTATGAAAAAAGTATAAATTGCATTTCTTTCTGCGTAGTCGCTCATTATAGTTCTGCCTTACGGGGTGTTTTCTGTGCTATTTTTTTGATACGATGAAATAAATAAACAACAGTGCGCTTGAAATGATTATCCCGCACACCATTTTAAAATCTGATTATTTTTATGGCTTTATGAAATGTCTAGTGATTCTTTTGACTCAATGCATTTAAATGTGGAACTAAGTAATCATATAGTTTTGGAAATGGGAATAAATGATTTTCCAGTAATAATTAGTATTTAAAATTTGTAAAATAAATATTACCACTTTAATTATTGCAGAAAGACCTATATAAAAGTTAAAATTTCTGAAAGATCAACTTTAAGGGACTAACACGAAAATGTTTCTTTAATATAAAGCTAGGACGTTTATGTCCAGGCTGGTAATTGAAAATTAGTTTTTTTCGCATGTCTGTGTTATCAAAAATTCAATGTTACACTATATGTAAAACTAAAACTTCTAAAATTGGATTATTAGTAGCTTTCGATACAACAGAAGATTAATAACAGCAGTGGCAGTAAAAAATCCCATGTTCTATTTTCCCTTCCAGCCGTCCTGCTCTTAGTCCACAGACGCAAGCAAGTTTCAGGAGCTGAATACGCTCGTTACTACAACATCAATATTGGAAATTAAACTCTCTTCAAGACTATAAACTCTTTAAAAACAACCTGTTCACTCTTCGCTATATCTGCATGTTTGACAAAAAAATAATTATTAAAACGAGTCTAGGTAGGTAATATTTTTGACTGGTTGATGTAACTAAGAAGGAGGATTCACTCTTGCGTATGGTAAACGATAGCAGCGCCCTTATTTCTGAAAATTGGAATTAAATAGTTCAATTCGTCATTTTCGAAGAAATCCAACCTAAATGATACCATATTGGATCATTGGTGTGGATAAATGAATGTTTTATTGTTGCATATTTTAAAATACGAATATGTTATTTTGGTTTTATTTATTAGAGGATTATGAAAAGTAGGTTAGGAATACATCGATGGTACCTGCGAAATACCTATTATTCAAGATTCCTTGAGATGAGAGAGATATGTTTAAAATGTTTTTCAAAACTTTTATCAAATGTGATTTAAATGAATTTCAAATTTGTAATATTTAACCAAATTTATCTGTTTTGCCTATGAAATAACGAAATTTTGTTTTATTTTTGTCCAATTATGTAGAATTTGAAAATGCTTATAACGTGGAATAATTCCTTTAAAATTTTTGTTTTCCGGAAGTTTGAAAGAATAATTTCCGTGTAATATGAATTAAAAATTATTTTAAAAGATATTAACTTATCTTTCGCTAATCAAAATCATTCGAATATCTTAACTTCTTGTTAATATTTTTACTCTTATTTTCGACTTTTATAATAATTTAATGTAAACATTTTAAAAAAATTTTAAACAAGGACACAGTTATATGAGGAAAATTGGGAGCGCGTTAACGCATTTATTCAAAATTAGCAAAACAATTATTATGATAGTACTAGCCCTTTTTATTTTGTGTCTGCCTTGGCAGAAACTAAATAAAGCAGAATGAAGATGAGTTATTAATAAAACATATGCTATCGAACCGAAAACTTTTTTATACTGTAAAATATCATTTATAATTTTTAAATTTTTTTCTTTATATTCAGGGTGATTATAATTAAATTTCAACTTTCACAAAGCTGTAAGAAATGAACCACTGTTTAGAATAACCTAAAATTTAAGCTGAGTATGCTTGATGGAGGCGGAAAAGTATGGCAGAAGAAAAAAGAATAGTTCAAAATTTTAGAAATAGATGGCACTTTACACGTCAGAATATTTTTCGTGGAATGTTAATTTTTCACTTCGTTCTCTTTGCACCTTACATATCACTTAGTAAAATTGATATGTTCAATTTTCATGAGGCACTAATAATTTTATGTGAATGGATTAATTAGTTGATGGGAATTGTTTTAAAAAGTTTTAGAGTAAGTGTAATTTTTTTTTAAACTGTTCCTGTATTGGTTTCATTTTTAAATCTGAATGAATGAGTGTTCTTGATTTTCCAAAGTATATTTGTAAGACCCGATTCGGACACAGGTAAAGTAGAGAACTAACTAGGGTCTCTGCAACTTTGGGCAACTTTAGATATTTTATTTCGTATTTACAGAGGAATTTAATTTTATGTTTTCTCTTTTTCAAGGATTGTTACTCAAACTTACTCAAATTAAAATCAAGTATCGTTCACAAGGGGACAAACGAATGTTAAATCTGTAAAATTTTCGATTTTATGAAAAAAACAATATTATTCCCCAGTCTTTTCTGAACAATTTAAAAAAAATCCGCGTTAAAAAATTCCCATAATTATGAAAGTAATGAAGGAGAATCTATCTACCGTTCATCGAAAACATTGAAAATGGCCATATCTTTAAAACGCTGTATTTCAAAATGTGTTTTTTTATATTGCACATCACAATATTTCAGGAAATATTGAATATTTTTACAAAAAAGTTTACTGAATATGTATTGTGCTATGTTCAATAAATTAATCCACATTTGTTGGACATATTTTCTCCAAAGAAGTTTTTTTGGGGTTTAAATGTTTAAATTTCATCTATATATACATTACATTTTATTTTAAATTGGTATATGAATTATTATATAAAAATAGAAATTAAATTTAAATGTTAATAAATTGTGGTTCAGTTTCTTAAATAGATTGTTTGGATTACTTAGATGCCCAAAGTATTAGTTTAAACCAATATTTATTCCGTAATCAAGCACGCACGGTGACTATGTCATTTTTTCTCTAAAAATTATATCCATATTCAATATTCTCTCAAATAAGTAAATACCAATATTACTGTTTGAAAATGCGTGTACTCTTCATTAAAGAAGAAAAGAAAGACTAAAATATAAAAAATGAAATTCTATTAATTCTTGATCTGTATTTCAAACATTTATTGTTTTATCGGTCAAAATAACAATCTTCCCATGACGTCATCTATGTATCGATATGAAAAAACTGATAATCGAAACTTAACCTTATCAAGAAATTACACAGCTTGATGTTATAAGAATGTAACTCGAAGATAGAATTATCAAACGGTAAAAATTTTGGGCATGCATCATAATAATTTTACGTTGTTAGTTCCAGAGTTCTTTCTGATATCCCTGAACAAAAAACATTTTAAATCCTTCCAGGGAACATATTAAATTCTGTTTCCTATTGGAGTTACAAAATTCCCTAATGATTTCTTTTCTACCTTGTTTCTCTTTCGAAACTATTCTTATTTTCGTCTGATCAGAGTAAAAAAAAATTCCTCATAAAATATTTTTAAAGCCTTTCGGAAAGAATATGACTTTCTCCTATTTATAATGGTTGGCGTTTATGAATGATAGAAGAATTCAGGGTTATAAACTACCTGATGGGGTAACCGAAGTAAAGAACATTATTCTATGGAAATATCGTCAGTTATCTTTTCCTGTATGCCTTACTAACAAACAGAGCCGGTTTAAGATCCTTAAAGGTTCCATATCCTAATAAGATTTTGGTGACCTCACATATAAATACGAATTTAGTAATAACTCCAAAATCTAAACAAAAATAAATCATTAGATATTTTTTTATCAGAAATGAAACAGCTAGCAGTAAGACAAAAAATAATATTTCCTTTCGCGTACTTTCACTTTAATTACATTTAAAAGCTTTTTGTCTACTGTTTTAATAGCTAAATCTTTGAACAGATCCTCAAAACTGATCATCGGCAACACATGTGATGCTATATTTGATAGAGATAAGGATTCCTAGTTGTATAGATGCTCTGTTGGGATGTTTAATATATTTTCACAGAGAAAATGAACGATCATCTGAAATATTTGTCACCATTTATGTTTAAAATATATGAAAGCCTATGCCCACACAGAACACTCTGTGCACATGTACTTCCCTGTTCTTACATCAGGGTAGAATTTGTCGTCCAAAAGAGGTCGCGTCGCCGCCGTAGCACGCATAATTGACTCTCACAGGAAATCGAATGTCCTCCAAAATCACTCCTTTGAACAGCATCACAATCTCTTTCACGGGAGGTGTGGTACATTTCTGAGATAGAATAATCGGGAGGCTTTATTGATTGAGGTCATGAGATGGAGGCTCGCTTGCGTTTGAACCCTCCAGTCGGCAGATCGAAAGAGCAGCGCTTATCTCTAAAGTGCAAGGTTTGGACAAAAGATTGCTTTCCTCGTTATGCGGTCCTTCCTGCGCCGTAAGGGGACTATTATATCCGTCATTGGACGACAGATGACTTCCTTTGTTGAACCTTCTTTGAGTATCTCAGTAAAGTTGAGAAAGTCTTACAATTTGAAAATGCAACAAGTTGGAGTTTTTATCAGTGAAACTTTTTAGATTTTTTTCTTATAACGCTGAATAAAACTAACGTTAGGAGAATAAATTTTTATAATTTTTTATATGAATCTTTTTATTACAAATTAAATGCGCACGTCTCATTGTTTTCACCTCACTACATATTTAAAAATATATTTTTATTACCTCGAACTATGGATTTATTATTCCAAGTTACGAGAAATTTAATTCTTGAAACAAAAAATAGATATATTGTTCATTTAGTGTATTGCAAATGTGCTGTAGAACTTATAAATTTGTGTTTAAAACAATAATCAAAATTAGTGATACTATTGTATAGCACTTTGCGTCGGGCGGAGTTATTTTTATCAAAATTGGGGGAAGTGGAGAATGGAAGGGTGGTGTTTAAATTTTACTGAGTTTGATGTAAAAAGAACTCCGGAAATGCGCTCATATGACTCATTGTCTGACATCCCTTTAAAGTGTAAAATCGCCCAAAACTGGTAGTCTCGGAATCCGTTGCTGAACAGTACATTATAATTTTGTTTCTTCAACATTTAGAAAAACAACGGTGTAAATAGGGAATATCATACGGCATATCGGATTTCGAGATTATGATTTCTGGTGCCTATTTACATGTGATTACGGTTGTATTTCTTATTAACTTTTCATAACTTAGCATATGTTACCAAGGGTGGATCTAGAAATCCGTTAAAATCGAAAGGGGACTACTGTGGAAAAAAATTCCTTGTTTCTAAATCTTAAATTTAAGAATTACTTAATTAAAACAATGCATTGTAAAACTTAATGTGCAAATGTTTTGCAGTATTTAAAATGTCTGTTTAAAACAATAAAAACAATTAGTGACACTCGTCATAATTTTGTTTCTTCCACATTTAGAAAAATATTTTTTTTAAATAAAGAATCTTATACGAAGTTTCAGATTTCTAGATGACGATTTACGTTGTTTATCAACATGATTAGAATCAATTTAATGCTAAATTTTCATAAATTAGCATTTGTAACCAAGAGAGGATCTAGGAATCTATTAAATGAGGCTATTGTGGAAAAAAAATCCGTGATTTGAAATCTGAAAATGATAGATAGGCTTAGATTGCACACTTTTTTTATAATTTTTCTATGCAATAAATTTACTTTCTGCGTTGTCATTAAATTAATTTTATCTGTTCTTTTTTCCGTGTTCATAAACACGAGGAAGAATCTTATTTCATTTCATAATTCCGAAAAAAGCCCATGTAAGAATCTTATTTAATACCCAACAGTCTTAAAATTTCCAATTATAATAAATTATTTCGTTAAGAAAATATACGATTTTGTATAATCCATGTTAATCTTTTCAGAATGAAACAGTTCAACAATTCAATTCTGTTGATTACATATATTTTGTCCATTGTCCTTTTTTGAATACACTAATAAATGAAGACAAAAAAATATTTTCATTAAAAAATACATACGTACCCATATGGTTAATAAATCTTTTATATATGTATAGTATTTGATATCCAAAAATTTAGTTTCAAAAGCAATTTGAATTCGAATGTCTTTAAATTAAAGTAACCTATAAAAGAGAAAATTGTCAACCTTTTTATTTTTTATTTTAAATCATCCTACATCAAGGGAGGATGTGCCGTCGAAAGGAGGTCACGACGCGTCCGAAGAACGCGCAATTGACGCTCACAGTGTATTTTATGTCAGCTGAAAT
>BGPR01010262.1:0-35240 GCA_013235015.1 Araneus ventricosus | reverse complement strand
TTTAAGAAGACTTTCTTCTTTTTCAAATGTCTTTTTTAAGTTTTAAATGCCCTTCCCTTTTAAAATGTCTTTTGTAGTTATGAAAAGATAAAAATTGTAAATACCACAAGAACAACATCCCGTGTACGTTCCTATATAGCCGCAGTGTCCTGGTGGTAAGGTCTCGACCTCCGGGCCGGAGGGTACCAGGTCCGAAACCCGATTCCACCGAAAAATCGCCATGTAAGCGGGTCTGGTGAACGTTAAGTCCGTCCGGGCCAAATGTCCCCCCCTGGTATGGTACGGAAGTTTGGTGAGGAGGTGCCAATTCTGGTGTCGTCCTCGTCACTTGATAGCGGTTCAAAATTACGAGGTCTCTCCCAAAATTGTCCTCTTGTTGCTGCAAAACGGGACGTAAATATAACTAAACTAACCCGTGTACGTTCCTACGTATGCACGATGCAACGTGTGTTGACAGTACATAACTATATATATTAAAATAAAATATGTTTAAATTTCCTTTTTTTCTCGCATGCGATTATCCATAGCTTTTATGCATAATTATTAGCAACAAATGATCGGATGGTTTACGATTACTTAATTCGTCCCCCGAAAGAAGTTTTCGAATTTCTTGCTGGGATGATTCACCCGAACGATTTATGAGTTCTTTTTTGATTTGCGAGTAGGGATCAGTGGCATCTGGTTTCATAAGTACGTCTCGAATTAAAGACGCACTATTGGGAGGGAGGTGAGAAACTATATAATTGTATTTGGTTACTGATTCAGTTATTGCTTTTGGAGTAGCATGAGCAAAAGTACTTTCGCACATAACTTACGAACTTACATACTTACGAACCATAAACCGGGATCTGACCTATTAAACACTGGAATTTGCACAGTATTTATGTCAGACATTGTGCAAGGCTTTAGAACAAGGTTACCATATAATTAAATATATATAATGATCTGTTATAATAACAAGAAATATTATAGTTAATGATAATTTGGCATTTTTAACCTTATAAAATATGATTTCATAAGAAAGTTTTTATATGCAAATAATTAATACAAGAATTAAAGATTAAAACGAAAGTAAAATATTAAAACGATAAAACAATTTCCGATTACAAATCAAAAGCACAGAATAATGAAACAGAAAAAAAATCCACTTATCTGCCAGACATTTAAAAATGCTTGCCATTCCCGAAAACGAAACCGTGAAGTCGTCACTCTAATGCCAGGAACAAAGGGATGGAACAATGTAATATCGAATTGATAGAGGTAGGATCTTCATGTACTTTTTTTTTTCGGACGAAAAACTGTTCAAAAGGGTCACCATTTATGGAAAAAGTAGATGTATTTATATTCCATATTCTATGGTTGGTTCCAATCACCACACCTACTTCACAGGTTACGAGACTCGACTCTGTCTGCCAGAACGGATTGTCAAACCGAATCTAAAGGGAGTTACCATAATCTCCGCGGCGCCATGGTTGGGTTTACCACAAATTCAAATCTAGCAATAGTTTCAAAATCTAAACAAAAATTTATGATAAAATAAAAGTTTATTTATAGAAATTGCAATATCCAGCAGTAAGACGAAAAAAAATTATTTCCGTACTTTCAATTTATAAATATTTCAAAGTGTTACCACTTTTCATATTGCAGAAACTTCTATGTATAATTTTAAACCTGTTATTTAACACAGGGCTTCGATTCAGTCGCCGAATTTCTATAAAATAAAGCCAAGAATTTTATTTCTGGGCTGGTAATTAAAAATAAGTTTTATTTTTATTTGGTACAGATGTGATATGCGAACTTGAATCTTTCACTATGCGAAGTTATTAGATTGGATTATTATAGATTTAAAAGTTATAAGATTGGAATAGTGAACGATACAGCAAAAGAATAAGAACAGCAATAAAATTGAAAAAATGCGATGTACTGTTTACGATTCCAAATGGACTGTTCTGTTCATAACTCACTGAAGCTACATTCAGGAGTTAATTACGCACAGTGATACAATTTCAATATTGGAAATTAAACTCACTTCAGGCTTCTTCCATAAAAACAATTTGTTCACTTTTCGCCATATCTGCATGTTTGACTTAAAAATAATTTTTAAGTCGAGTCAAAGTAGGTAATATTTTTCACTTGTTGATGTAACTAAGAATTATTCACGCTTGGATTCACGCTTCCGTATGGTAAACGATAGCAGCGCCCTTATTTGTTGGTATTGGAATTCAACTCCTAATTCCAAATCCAAAAAAATAACCTAAATGATGCCATCTTGGATATTTGGTGTGGATAAATGAATATTTTATTGTTGCATATTGTATAATCAACATATCTTATTTTGATTTCATTTGTTAGAAGATTATGACAAGTACGTTATCAATAAATCGAATATATCTGTAAAATACATATCTTTCAAGATTCCACGAGTTGAGAACGATATGTTTCAAATGTTTTTCTAAACTTTTATGAAATGTGATTTAAATTAATTACAAATGTGTAATATTTAAAAAAAGTATGGGTTTTGTATTTCAAATAATGGAATTTTATTTTATTTTGTACAATTACAGTAACATTTCATAATGCTTATACGTAATATAGAATAATAATTCCCTTAAAACTTTTGTTTTCCAAATTTTGAAAGATTTATTACCGTGCAATATGAATTAAAAATAATTTTAGAAGATATTAATTTAACTTTCGCAATTACGGTCGAAAAACTTAACCCATTGTTAATATTGTTACTTATTTTAAACTTTTATGATAATTTAAGGTAGGCAAAAAAAAATTAAAATGAGGACATACTTATAGTTTGAAAATTGGGATTCCGTTCCTATATTTTTAAAATTAACAAAAACAATCATTATAATATCTATAGTATTTTTGTTTGGTCCATTCATTGTATAAATCTAAATAAAGTAGAAATGAATATGTGTGATATATTAAGAAAACGTATGCAATTCTTCAGAAAGAAGCTTAGTACCGTAACATATCCAATACCCTTTCTTTCATTTCTTTATATACAAGGTGATTATAATTAAAGTTCCACTTTCAAAAAGCTGTTATAAATGAACCACTGCTTAGAATTACCTGAAATTTAAGCCGAGCACACTCGTAGACGGGGGAAATAGTATGGCAGAAGGAAAGAAATGGTTCAAAATTTTAGCAATAGATTGGACTTTTTTAAAATATGCAAAATAAGACACTTTGGAACAATTTTTGGATAGTTGAGTTTCATTCTTATATCCACGGATATGATAATACTCAGAATTGCATAATATAGGGAAAGGGAAATGCATTCAAACATCAGCCAGTACTTCTTGATTCTGAAAAAGTAAATGTGTGTTGCGGGTTTACGGCATCCTTTTTCGTCGAGCCATTCTTTTTTGAACAAACGTCCTGAAGGCCCTTTTTCTTGTGCCGACAATGGTGTCCGCTAAGAATTTCTTTAGCGCAACTATGCAATTTCATCACTTCCCTTCCGGCCTGTGGAAGGCCTTACACCCTCTTGGGCAGGCTGGGCCGGAGCGTGTTGTAGATAAATAAATAAATTCCATCACTTCAGCAGCGTGCATGTGTAGGGATCACTATTCTTATGCAAGACGGCGCTCCGCCACACATTGCATACTCTGTTAAGCGTATCCTCACCATGCATTTCGGAAATGTTAAAATTATCAGCCGTTATTTTATAACAAACTGGGCGCCAAGATCACCCGATCTTAATCCTTGTGATTTCTGGCTGTAAGATTATCAGAAACGTGTCGTGATGAGTGGTCCGATTGCAAACTTAGCTGAACTAAAGACACGTATTTCGTACCGCATTCAGAACATCAGTAGAGTTACACATTTGTCTGTTGTGGAACATGTTATTTCTCGCTTTGAACTTGTGGCAGAAAAAGGTTTACAGCATATTGAAAATTTACTTAGCCTTTTGTGGTGGACTGGCTTTCAATTAAATGTGCCGCAATTGCCGGATGACTTGGAAGTCATTGTTTTATTCATTGATATTTTTCATTAATATACCGTTGCAGTCATGAACAATGAACAGTAGAGTTGGTTTAAACTGCAACCCACCCAATGGCTGTTACATTGGGTTGCCAATGTCACTGGAACCCGAACCCTTGTAAATTTTATGGTGTGCTAAGTGTCATCTATTGCTAAAATTTTGAACTATTTTTTTCTTCTTTTGCCATAATTTTTCTCCCTTCTCCGAGTATATTCAGGACAAATTTCAGGTCATTCTGAGCGATGGTTCTTTTTCAGAGCTTCTTGAAAGTTCAACTTGAAATACAAAAACCTCGTATTTAGGAAGATGGAATTAATTTTAGTTACAATTCATTTTTTGGACGTTTTATTAAAATTAGGTCCAAGTAGGGGCAAATTTAAATTTTGAAATCATCGCAAACTTTAAAACTTCACCATGTATTTAGTTTGTCACTTGTCACAACTGTTTTTAAAATTAAACTAAAAACATGTTCGGTGGCTGCGTTTGTTCCTGAAAAATACAGATAGTATTCTACTAGTCTACTAATATTCTTATGGGAAGCATCATTCAGGTTGTAAGTGAGTTTATTCCATATGATTAGATAATAATGCAAGAATTTAATTTCACATTGTGCATTTTTTTCTTTTTTTAGTGTAGCGCAGAACAAAGGATGTTTCATGAAACAATTCATTTTCAACCAGTCGCGTATGCCGGGGACCAGGGGAATATAGACCAATATCAGGTATAGGAATGTTCAAATATATATTTTTTGTTTCAACTCTCAAAAGGTAAGAATTACTTCATTTCAACAATTTAAAATTTAGTGAATTTTAATCTTCTCTTCCCAATAACAGCATTTTCAACAGAATTAATTATGACAGTTTCACATTGATATAAATACGAAACAGTGATTAAATTTTGTTCATAATCAATAATCCATGTAACTTTTAGATTCACTCCCAAAAGCTTCCTAATGATAATAAATCAACAATCCTAAAATTCAAATACTTTAGAAACTTCTTTTTCTAATAACACATTTTTAAATTGATATAAGTATGATTAGTTCCACAGTAAATTGAATGCAAAATAGTTACTTGATTTTGTTGACAATCAATAATCTTTTGGCTTTAGTCGATTTCCACCGCGTTTTCTAATGTAAACATAACATATATTAAAATTCAGAGAATTTAAATCTTCTTTTTCCTTGTTTTGCATGGTTTGTTCAAGGCGTTTGTTTTTGATTTCAAGCATTCAGCTTGTGATACCTGTTCGTAAATTATCACATCACCGCATAACTAGCCTGCTTCAACAAAGCAGCTTTATAATCTTCTCCATTTTTCAAAAACTTTACATTAGCTCTTATCTAGATTCAATAAGCACTTACAGTCCCTAAGAAGTTGCCAAAAAATTTATGGTTCTAAATTATTATTAAAAAAAAAATTTCACCATGTTTACCAGGGATAATGAAGACTAAGTTGACCTGTCAAGAAAATAATTTTTTATAAAATTGATGTTAAAAATACTGAGTCATTGACAAAGTCGCTAGTTGAATAAAAAAATCTATTGAAAAAAAAACATTCGTACTATTCTCGCTGCAAACATGAAATTAAATTCGGTGATAATTAAATGTAAATTGTACCATGTGTTTCAGCTAATAAGTTTTAAATTTTAAAAAATGAAGTAAAATGAATAAAAAATCCGTGGATTTGACATTTATATCTGTCTGTTTCAGATTCATTTTTGTAACAAAATTTCTTATTGAGACACATGTAGCTACGAGTTCTCTGTCAACCAACGGATTACACCACTGGAGTTTCACTTGTTTGTAGTAAGGACTTCAGTTATAATTGCTTAGTATTACAGTCAAGAAGAACACAAAAACAGTCAATTTTTGAAATAATTAGTGTAAAGCTGAATTTTACCTTATTGATTGAATATTATCCTCCCCTACCAGAGGAGCATTTTTACGAAAGACTCCAAAACCCCCCTGGAATTTTTTCCCCATACCCCCTCAAAGTTTCAAAGTGGAAATATCTACGAAATGGCCATTATCTCTGTAAGTATTGATCAGACTAAGTTCAAATTTTTTAATTTTTTGATTGGTTATTAAATGGGCTACAAGAATAGTGTAATTCATATTTATGTTACACCTAATGGTTTTTGTTAATTTAGGAAAAAAGTGAATAAGTAGATACTAAACTTTGAATATTTTAAAATTTTGCTTTATATTTTTTATAAGTCATATTTAAAAATATCCTTCTTATAA
Source organism: Araneus ventricosus (assembly GCA_013235015.1). Lineage (NCBI taxonomy): Eukaryota > Metazoa > Arthropoda > Arachnida > Araneae > Araneidae > Araneus > Araneus ventricosus. Next base: position 28,995 of record BGPR01010262.1, on the reverse strand, counting down.
AAGTTATAGCCTACAGTTCTTTGAATCTACTGATACAGAGTTTAATTTATTTATGTGCGAGTTAACCCATGCCCATATATACCATTTGCAATTTCACATCGGGGTAGTTGTTTTGAATTTAAACAAACTTGGTTTTCAAATGCTGGGAAATTGAAGCAATTATAACATATCTTAAGAACAAAATAAACTTATTATTGTCAATAATATATCGTTGGCAAGACGGAAAACATACGAGATACATCTGTTAAATTATCTTGAATATGATTTTAATGTTTTATAAAGAGGTTTAATTTTATCATGTCGTGTATGATAACAAAAATGATTACTAAGGAATAAAGACAAATATATGAGATGTACGAAACGACAGATCTTATCTTCCACTGACTTGAAGAAGGAAATTATTCCAATTTATTTGTCAAAATGTCCGTCTTGTAAGAATTTTTGACATTTCATTCAACTTTAATAAAAAATATTTAAAATTTTGAAAGATAATTTGATTCGAAGTGCCGTGAATTCGACGGAGAGTCTATTACCGGGAAGAAATATTTTTGTGGTAAGAAAAAGGGGGAGGAAGGCACTTTGTTTCCTTGAAGCCAAAGTCATGACTGAGAAGGGATTTTGATGTATCTTTTAGACGTAATTTAAAGGAAAACATGTAATCTGCATTGGTCATATTCCATACATTTGTAAATTTACAAATTCCGTAACGCAATCTCATTACATTATTTATAGGTATTTATATTAATTTTAAAAACGTTCTCTTAATAATAAGGTCAATTTTACATTCATCAGACAAAGCAAAGTTTCCTTAAATATCTGAATTAAATATAATTTCTACTCAAAACTTTACGGTTACCCAAATAATTTCGTGATTCTAAGATTCATAATATATCCACTAATAACAAATAAATATTAATACAAATCAAGGAAGATTAGAACCTCTATTTCAAAACACTGTACTATTATAATGTTTTATTCTTGATTTGTCTAGTTTGTTTCTATCAGCTGTCACATTCTGTATGTAACGTTTTTTACATTACGCAATTTGTAGAAAGTAAGCCACCCTAAAAATATTATGTTAAAAAAAATCATTGTTTTGAAATGCATGAAAAAAGCATTACTCGGTAATAAACTGGAAAATAGAATATTTATTTTTGTTTAATCGCAGGCTGAGGTGTTAAAATATTCACATTGATTATTCACAATATTAAACATGTTTAAAATGATTCAAATGTTTTAACCTTTAGGCTACGGGGACTTAAACCAGAAAAGCTTCGTTGAATGCCGGGAGTGAAATCCTCCATTTTGTCTGGTACCCGCATTCTAGTTTTTAAAAAATTCTGGCACAGCAGTTGTACCATCCGTGAGGAAACTATTTATGGTGCCATTGAAATTATTATAATGGCGACCATTTTGAAACGGCGTGATAACAAACGCTGACATTTAAGTTGTTTTTTTATGAACTTAAGGAACCTCCATGCCAAATTTTAAGAAAATCGAACAAAGCGTTTGGTAATGATTGCGTAACAAGCAAATTTACAGACAGACGAAATGCTGAACGGAGTTGAAACAGACATGACTTCTATCGGTCAACTATCATAACTTTAACAGCAGCAAATGTACCTGAAGACAGAAGAAGTATCTTGATGAAATATTGCGATTAGTGTTAATCAAAAACAATATAAAAAATCCCCGTCGGGCAAGCCGGAAGCCTAAGTTTAATTCTTTTTGTCTGGAGATATAAGGAAAAAAAGCATTTTGTCTTCTATTTTCATTAAGATTACAGGATTAACCCTCTCATAACGAACGAGGCGGTCCCGGGCTGTCTGAAAATTTCCTTTTAACAGCGACGCAGGCCGGTCTGAGGCGGTTGGCTTCTTTTGAGGGAAGGTGAGGTTTAGTTATCGATTAGGATGTAAGCGCGGTGGGGAGTGAAATTATCCTAGCCAACCACAGCCCATTTCCCTGCCACCACACCCCATAGCAGGGGTGTGGTGGCAGGGTGAATGTTCATCCTGGTTGGGAGAGTCCAATTCGTGTCGTATCCTCCCAAATTGGTTCGGTTTTAAAGCGACTAGAAGAGAAAAGGCGCCTCGGGATTAAATAGTTAAAATGAAAGCACGCTGGAAAGAATGCAAATGATGAGAGCCCTTCAACAAGCTTTCATATGAATAGGTTAAAATACAGTTAAATTATTGGTTACAAAATTACCATTAAATATCTGTTTATATAGAAATATTAAAATTAAAATTAAATGTTTGCTTTTATCAGTTTTTGCAAAAGCTTTGCCAAAATTATTCAAATGTTTTTGTATTGCCAAACTAGCCAGTGACTCGTTGAAATCAGTTAATCGGACATTCTGTTAAAACAAATTCAAAAAGTAATAATCAAAGTGAACATTCATGTGAAAAAATTGTCACCAATACTGTTAAAAATATACGAAAACCATTGCCCACACAGAATACTCTGTGCCCAAGGACTTCCCCTGTTCTTAAAACACGGCAGGCTCAGCCTTCCAAAGGAGGTCGCGACGTCGCCGAAGCACGCTCAAATCACGCTCACAGGAAATCGAAGGACCGCCAAAATCCAAAATCACTCCTTTAAACAGTATCACAATTTCCTTCACGGGAGGTGGGGCACATCTCTGAGATAGCTCAATCGGGGGACTATACTGATGCAGGTCATGGGATTGAGGCTCGTTTGCGTTTTAAGGGACCATTTTCATAGGAATTACAAAACAGAATTTTTTCATAATGCTCTTGTAAAACTATTTTTTCCAAATAAATGAAACATTTTCTTAATCTATTTTAGATGTTTTAAATTTTGTTCTGCCTGTTTTTAAAATTAATATTTATTCATCGCTAATTTCTTTAGCAACACGTGAATTACTTACTTAAAGAATGTAAATGTAATCGTTTTTACCAAAGTTCCTCTTTTTTAAAAGATAAAAATAATTTTACTGGATGTAAATGTCGGATAAATAATGGATGTAATGATACAGTTCTGAATTTGTGACAGTTTAAGCAAAATTAATTGGAATTAAAATGTATTGTTGCGGGAAAAAGTATCCACCCACCATTATTCAGCCGCTAATCATTGCTTCTTAAAACTAAAGACACCGTTTTACAAGAAATATTATGCACTAAAAGATTCTAAGGTTCAAATTTTATTAAGGGGACATCCACATATTTAAAATGACACTAACTTCAAAATTCTCATTGGCAACACCCTTTTTTGATGACATAAATAAATTTTTCATGAACAAATAAACCAGCATAATAATTTTGGTTAATATATCATTAATAGATTGGAAGATTTTTGACATTTTGTGTTCTCGATAAAAGGGGGGTCGTCGACACATTTAATAACGAATGTTCTCTGCTTGCCTTTAAATGTCGGTATCAGCATTCTAAATTATTTCGCACTTTCAATGTTATTTTCAAAATAATGATCTACATTTTTCAATCGGTAAATATTGATACGTAAAAAAATAAATCGATTAATATTACACTTCTTTAATTTATAAAGTTTTAATAATATATAAATAGTTAAAATCTTTATAAATTTAAATGGGAAAAACAAAGTGGTGGAATGATTATATTTAATAATGAAAACGTTTTCGAAATATAAGACGCTATCGTTTAACAGCAAAAAATAAAAATTTAATGTAACAGCAAAACTTATTGTACGAATATGCTGAAATTTTACATAGACTTATGAAATGGCCATCTGCATCGATTACTGTTAAAATTTATAAGTGTTGCTATACAAAAATGTTTAACATCAATTTTAATAAAATATTTTATGTACTCAAAATTATTTTAAAATAAAAAGTAATATAGTAAAATGTGCAGAATAATTCATCCTACTACATAAAAAAAAATTCGAGGTAAATAGTTACATTATTTCTCAAGTTATAAAAAAAATTCAAAATTTTACTTTAATATTATGAACTCAAAATTTCATTTGCTTATAATTCCGTAGCCAAAAGTGCTGGGATGATGAAACTTTGTAATCCAGCATACATTTTTCTGTAGATTCGAAATATTTTATGAAAAATGTGTGTTTCCATTGGAAATTTTGAAGTTAGTGCAATTATAAATATGTATGGAATCTATTAGTAGATGTTATTTCCTGAAAATTGGTACCTTTTGTTTTAGGATAAAATGACTAGTGGAATAATGCTGGATGGATCCTTTTTTCCCGCGATTGTACATTCAATTAAAATACCCATCTACAGTGTCAAAATGTATCGAAGAATTAAATGAAATAAGAGTAATATATGAAGAGTATAATATGAAAAAAAGAAGTTGAGTAAGTTGGGCGATGGATAAATAAGTGTTATATGTTTGGAAATTTTATGTTTGTTTGATATGCACTTAGCAGCGATAAGAAATGCATGAACGTATGTATTGGTAACATTATATTCACTTTATAATCTATATATACATAAAGCTCTAAGGCGGAAAAGGAAGTAGCAGAAATATGGGGTTAATAACTCTTTCGTCGATGGCAACGTCTGTTAGTAAACAAAACAGGAAACCTCCGCCATGTAAGGCATAACTTCATAGGAATAGCCTGTTACTATATTCGTTGCGGTGTAAATAACTTTTTCTCGCAAAAAAATGAGTTTAAGACGTAGAGTTCATAATATTTCTTACAATATAATGAAACTTTGGATGAAACGATTCAAAAGAGATCAGTTAGAAATGAAGGAGATGGCTTATGAGAGCCAGAGAATGTTCTGGTCAAAGTCAAAATAGTTTAAGTCAGCGACTTGGGTTTCTCTAAAAAAGGGGGTGGGGGTGACCAGCTTTAGTGAGCAGGGTGCAGAGCCCCCTACTAACATTATATTACTATATGGCAACAATGAATTTACAGGGATAATCCACCCTTATATATATTCAGAAGTGTCCAAGAGTGTAAAGTACCAATGGGGTAAGATTATTCGATTGAAATATTGTTTAATACGGCCTCCACCACAAGAAACAATAGATTGCAGACAAGTCACCACGCTAACAGAAGATATTTTTCTAGTTAACCCACGAGGACGCGCATCGGGCCTAAGAGGCCTGAGCTGCATTCAAGGTCATTTACTTTCTGACCACAGGCATTTCAAGCATTTCTCCTCATTTGCTATCTCAGAAAATAGACGGTTGGGCATCCGATGCGCGCGTTGGCGTTTCTGTGTAGGACTGCAAAAGTGAACAGATAGATTGCGACAATTTATCGCAATTCGAACTACAAATAGGCGATGTAAAGATTACAGAAGCTTTTAGCTCAAAATCAACTAATTAAGAATCGATTAACAAAGAAAATAATGAAATCGTTGGTGTTGAATTAGATATCGTAAGTCGAATTCTGAAAAGAAATTAGACAATTAATTTCATATTTGTGAGTCCACCGATTATTTAGATGAAGAATGGAGTTGAAAAATAGTGTAGTAAACGTTAGGATAGGTGGAATTAACAAATGGTTTAAAAAATAACCTAGCAAAAATATGAGAACTTTTACACACAACATCGTCATACAACTACCCGAAAATTACGGTGAAGTAAAAATTGTATAATCGGTTCAAAATTCTTGGATATGTTTATCGATGAGAAAGATTATGCATTCATACTCATATCCAAGAAAATTCTTGCAATTTTGGACGGGAGAGCCAACATTTTCATAAGTTCCTTGGATGTACAAGCATTCATCGATCTTCTTCATTTTAACGCCCTGCCCATAAGAAAGTTTTTTGAAAATTATCTTTTCTATATTTCATATTCTATAACTATTGCAACAAATGTTTCCTATTGAATTAATGTAATTTTCTGATCATTTTGTTGTAGAACAGGACCCCGGGACTGAGAGGTCCGATTCGCGTCCTCGAGTAAGTGTAAAGAACGCGCTTTCTCGCGGGTTAAACTTTGATGCAGTGAGCATAACACTTTTTGAGACTCTACGCCCGATGTTCCCAGTTATTGAATTGTCAACAGTTCTTTCGATAAAGCCCATAGGGCAAATCCTAACTTGAAGGTACGCAGCCGTTTCTCCCCACTTTGAATCTCCAATTCTAGAAGAAGACAGTTTAGCCATGTCAAAAAATTTGTTTTGTTTGAGCTGCGATGTTCGTATTTGTGCCTTTTGCGTGCTGGGATCATTTATTCGTGTCTTGCGGGCACGGGGATCCTTATATTGGTGTGTTGCGCATCGGCGCCTCGTTTTAATTGATGAGATCTGTACTATCTTTGATTTAATTGGCCGAATAAATCGAATTTGAATAATACTTCGGATTAATTTTGACATATCGGAACATTTCTGAACGGATTTGCTTAGTCTGACGTGATCTTCGCTGCTGTTGACTTTGACGAAATAATGTTTTGAGGTGAGAAATTATTTTGGAATTGAAAAAAATTATTTAGCTTAAAAAAGTTTCTCAAAACCCACTTGAGATGCCGCGTGCGGCATTTCTCCTGTTCAGATACCGCAGGCATCGCGTTCGCTAGAGACCAAGAAAAAAGCACACTTCGCACACGAAAAAAAATTTTAACTTCGCCAAACCGTCTTCCTCTTGGCGACAAAAGGTTGGCGATCCGAAATGGAGAGGAACAACTGCGCTATAGCACCGTAGAATCTTAATGTTATAAATGTGAAAAGACTGGTGAAAAAAACTGCGCTGGGCAGAAGATGATTCTTGGTCAGCTGCTTGTACTGCAGCTATACTAATCATTAATTGAAATGTTGGTGCAGCAGATTTATATAAAACAGTACAATTTGCATATTTTCTGCGATAATGCTGCCTGACGGGAAGATTTTGTACTAATTTTTTCCATACAATGAAAAAAAAATAACAGCCATTCTGAAACAAATTATCATCCTGCACAGCATTGAAAAACTAATTATTTTTCCTTGAAATGACTACAGATTTGTTTTCCCTTGTTTTTGAAACTGAAAAAATGAGTTTCATGTAGCTTTGAAAACGGGAATAAATAATTTTCCAGTGGGAATGAGGTATGACCTTTTTATAGTTAGCAGCGATGTGTCGTTCACTCCGGAATGAATCTGAGGATGCGGATACTCGATAGGAACGATCGGACTGGAGTCCGACCAAACGGAACGATTCCGCCAAAAGGATCGGATCCGCCAAAAGGAACGAATCTGTTCTGGGACTCTCGGTTCCGTTCCGCCGATCTCCTCATTCCAGAGTGAACGAAAGTTTTTTTGGGTGGGAGGAGGGGACAGAATGAAGAATGTTGCTCTTGCAGGGAATGAAGGCGTCTTGTCTCTGAAATCGCCATGTTTTGTTGCAGATAAGTTTCATCGCGAGGAGAGGATGCTAAGACTCGGTTGATTCGAATGAAAGCAATCGGTTACGCTGTGCATACATATCCATTAATGATGTTATTTGCAAAGACAAAGTAGAATTGTTGGTTTAATCAATGATTCTAACCTTTTAGTTTTTCTTGATTCCAATTAGGATAAAGAATTTTTTGCAACTAATAAAGTTTAAGGCTTTTGATATTGCTTGAGAAGTAAAAGAATTGCCAATTAAAAGAAGTTGCAAGTAAAAAGAATTCATAATAATTACAATTAAAAATGATTATAACGTATTGCTCTTAACTCAAGTTTTGAATATGAAAAATAATTTCATTAGTCGAATCTCTGTACATTGAAATTGCTAGATTTGATAAAAACTATTTAAGAGAAAATTTCGAGTCTGTACTTTTTCAAACTGTTAAGAATTTTTGGTATACAAGTTTAAGGTCAGTCAACCAATAGGAACGCTTTTTAGAAATTATTTAGAAATAATATTTCTTCCTTGTGAGTAATTTAAAGGCCACCGAAATATTTTATATATTTTGGTATTGAACATTTCATTTAAATATGCCATACTGAGCATGTGCTTACGTGGCAAGGTCGGGAGAACGCCGTAATACGAACCGTATTGACGCGGGTTCGAATCTCAGTAGGCATGATCGCTGCAAGACTAACATTTTGAAAAATTTAATTTCAAATTTTCTCTTTAGAAAGTTTTTTATAATATATATTCAGCATTTTATTTAATTTTACTCTTTATTTCTAAACCTAATTTATTATTAGATAAATTTTAAATAATTCCTATTTTAATATAATTCCCCCATTTTTATATATAATTAAGTTAGAATAGGATTTATTTAAGAATAGAAATTACTTAAAATTAAGTATTGAGGAACTATGTTAGAATAGGAATTGTTTAAAATTTATATATAATAATAAACTAGGTTTGGAAATAAAGAGTAAAATAAAATAAAATTCTGAATATATATTATAAAAAACCTTTTAAAGAAAATAACAGAAATTAATATTTTCAAAACGTTAGCATTTGGAGCGACTATTCTTGCTGAGATTCGAACCCGTGTCGATATGCCTCGTAGCACGGTATTCTCCCGACCTTGCCTCGTAAGCACATGCGCGGCATGGTATATTTAAATGACATCTATAATTTGCTTAAAATTTAAAAGCAATTGATTCAACTGACAGGAATTTACTAAGAAATTACAGTTTGTCCATATAGTTAATAACAGATTTTAACTTATTAAACTTATTATCAATATGATTAATTATCTAATTATTAATCATTAAAATTACTATTAATATACTTAACTAAAATTATAAAGTTATTATCAATTATGATTCATAAATATATTAAAATATAAGTTCACTAATAGAGACGTTATTATTACAGTAATTATGGGCAATAAATCCATTTACGTTTGGGACTCGGAACGAATCCGCATCCGCAGTGACCGGACGCATCCTTGACCCTCAAAGGAACGAATCCGTACGAATAGTAATAGTTAGTATTAAAGATTTGAAAATGTGTAAAAGAAGTGGTGCCATTCTTAATGTTGCAGAAAATTCTATATAGAGTTTTAAATTTTTACATCATATTAGGTCCATTTTTCTTACCCTATTTCTTTAATATAAAGTTGAGACGCTTATGTCTGGGTTAGTAATTAAAAGATCTTTTTTTTATTTTGTCAGGGTGTGATATGAAATGTTGAATGTTTCACTATGAGAAACTGAAAGTTCTAAGATTGGTTAATTAGTAGTGACCGATACAGCAGAAGATTAAGAGCAGCAATAAAAGTGAAAAATTACTGTTTACTCTTCCAACTGGTCTGCTCATAGAACACGAAAAAAAACAAGTTTCTGGAGCTGAATACGCTCAGTACTGCAACATTAGTCTTAGAAATTAAACTCTCTTCAGTGCTATGAACTGCAGAAAAACAACTCGTTCACTTTTCGCCGTATCTGCATGTTTCACAAAAAAAATAATTATTAAGACGATTTAAGGCATGTAACATTTTTGACTCGTTCTTGTAACGAAGAAGGAAGATATGCAGAGGTTTTTTGCTTGCTTGTGGTAAACGGTAGCAGCGCCCTTATTTGTGGAAATGGGAATTCAGTAGTTTGATTCCCTCCCAATAATATCGAAAATCAACCTAAATGACGCCACGTTGGATCTTTGCTGTGTATAAATAAAAGTTTTATTGTTGCATATTTTTTAATCCGGCTATATTATTTAGATTTTATATATTAGAGGATTATTACAAGTATGTTAGGAATAAATGGACGAAATCTGCAAAATACTATGATTTAAGATTGCTTGAGATGAAAACGATATGTTCAAAATTCAAGATTAACATAACATTTTTTTCTAATTAAACCTTTGTTCGGTGTACTTAATATTTTTTGAGCTCGCTACCCGATAGTCCCGGTGATTGATTTGTCAACAACTGGTTTGATAAAGCCCATAGCACCGTAAAATCTTAATCAGCGTTAAAAACATAAGTAACATGATGAAGGGAGAGTACTTGAATATAGAAGATTATGACACAACGATTTCTTCCGTCCAGAAACCGTAGTATGACGAAGCTATGACTTGAAAACCTAGAACGTGTGCACTGTTTAAGGCGAAGCTTATTGTATAGGTTAAGAGACTGGTGAAAAATAACACTGTGCCAGGCAGAAGATGAACCTTGGTCAGTTGCTTGGAATGCAGTTAATTGAATTCTTGGTACGGCAGAGATATAAAACAGTAAAAATTACATTTTTTCTGTGATAATTCTGCATGACGGGGAGATTTTTTACTAATTGTTTTCCATACGATGAAAACGTAACCACCATTATTCATGAAATTATTATCTCGCACTCCATTTTAAAATCTGATTACTTTTCGTGGTTTATTGAAATGTCTACGGATTTTGTTGCCTTTCCTATATCTAGATGTGGAAAAATTAAGTATTTATGTAGCTTTGGAAACAGGAATAAATAAGTTCCCAGCCAATATCAGACATCAAATATAAATAGTTAGTAATCATTATTTGAAAATATGTAAAAGTAGCTTTACCACTTTTAAAAATAGCAAAAACTTCTATATATAATTTTTAATTTTGAATTTACATACTAAAAACGGTTATAGAACTTCAAATATTTCTTTATGATGAAGCTATGACATTTATGTCTGGGCTGGTAATTCAAATTAGTTTAGGCAAAGGATTAGGCGATAGCAGCGCCCTTATTGGTGGAATTAAATAGTTCGATTCCCTCCTTATCGAACGAAAAGGAACATAAAGGATGCCATGTTGGAACTGTGGTGTGGATAAATCATAGTTTTATTGTTTCATATTGTAAAATCCAGATATATTAATTTGATTTTATTCATTAAAGGATTATGAGAAGTACGTCAAGAATAAATGGATGATATCTGCAAAATACCTATTATTCAAGATTCTTCGAGATGAAAACGAAATGTTTAAAATGTTTTTACTAAATTTAATCAAATGTGATTTAAATGAATTACAAATTTGTAATATTTAAAAAAGTGTTATCGATTTTCTCTAAAATATATCAAAATCTTTTTTTAAAAATTTTGTGCAATTGCAGTAGCATTTCATAATACTTATAATATGGAATAATAATTCCTTTTAAATTTTTTTCCCGGAATTGTGTAAGATTTATTCCCGTGTAATATAAATTAAAAATTATTTTAAGATATTAATTTATCTTTCGGTATTACTGTCGAAAAGTTTAATTTATTGTTAATATTGCTACTTATTTTAAACTGTTATGGTACTTTAAGGTAAGCAATTTTTCAAAAAATTAAAATCAGTTTATACTATTGGGTGAAAATTAGATCGCGTTCACGATATTTTTAAAATTAACAAAAACTATCATTATAATAGTTATAGTGTCTTTTGTTTGGTCTATTAATGTATAAATGTAAATAAAGCGGATATGACGATGATATTTTGGAAAAATATTTGTAATTCTAGCGAAAAAAGTTTAGTACCGTAACATTTCCATTACCCTTTTTTTTTCATTTTTTCTTTATATTCAAATCATTACAATTAACTTCAATTTTCAAAAATCTGTAAAATATGAACCATTGTTTAGAATAACCTGAAATTTCAGCTAAGTATACTCAAAAAAGAGGGAAGTTATATGGCAGAAGATTAAAAATAATAGTTCAAAGTTTTAGCAATAGATGGAGCTTTTTTAAAATATGCAAAATAAGACTCGGTGGAGCATTTTTTGGATAGATGAAGTTCATTTTTATAACCACATATATGTCAATACTGAGAATTGCAAAATATGGTCAAAGGAAAATCTATTCAGACATCAACCAGTACTTCCTGATTCTGAGAAAAGTAAATCAATGGTACGGGTTTACAGCATCATTTATCGTCAAGCAAATATTTTTTTGGAGAAGTAGTCCTGCGGGCCATGTTACTTGTGCGTCAATGGTGTCTGTTAAGAATCTCTTAAGCGCAACTATGCAATTCCAGCACTTCAACAGCGTGCATGTGTAGGGATTACAATTTTCATGCAAGACGGCATGCATATCCTGTATACACATCGCATATCCTGTTAAGCGCCTTCTCAGCATGCAATTTGGAGATAATACAATTAGCAGCGCTTATTTTACAACAAACTGGCCCCCAAGGTCACCTGATCGTAATTCTTGGGATTTCTGGCTGTAAGGTTATCTGAAACATGTTGTGATGAGTGGTCCGATTGCAAATCTAGCTGAACGTATTTCGCAGCGCATTCAGAACATCAGGAAAGATGAACATTCGTATTTTGAGGAACATGCTATATCTCGCTTTGAACTTGTGTCAGAAAAATGTTTATAGCATATTGAACATTTACTCAGCCTTTTGTGGTGGATTGGCTTTCAATTAAGTGTGCCGCAATTGCTGAATGACTTGGAAGTCATTGTTTTATTCTTTGATATTTTTCATCAACATACATTACAGTCATGCACAATGAACAGTACAGTAGGTTTAAGCTGCAACCCACCCAATGGCTGTTATATTGGGCTGCCAATGTCACTGGAACCAGAAACCTTCTATTTTTTATAGCACGCAAAGCGCCATCTATTACTAAAATTTTGAAATATTATTTTGCCATAATTTTTCTCCCTTCTCCGAGTATTTTCAGGTCCAATTTCAAGTCATTGTGAGTAGTGGTTATTTTTTTACAGCTTTTTGAAACTTGAACTTGAATTATAAAAGCCCTGTATTTTCCCTGCAATATTAGTCTTGTGGTTAGACAGAGAGTTTTACAGAGATTCTTAATGGTTGCAAGCCCGATTATCCGACAAAGAAGATTCTATAAAATTGAAGATTTTTAACGCTATCTCTCATTAGAACAGAGATCTGTATTTTTCTGGAGAATAAAAATCTGACGTCAAGCCCTGTCAGAAAGCTATGATTACCGGAGGAGCTCAAACGAGCTGATAATTTCTTTGGGATTTACATAATATGTAACTCTACCGAAACAAGTTTAGTATCGTATTATCTCAATTTACCTTTTTCATACATTTTTTCTTATATATTTCGGAAGAGTGAATTTATTTTATTTACAATTTGTTTATTGGATGTTCTGCTAAAATTGCGTTCATGTGAGGTCAAAATTATATATTTAATCAGTGTACACCGTAGAGTTTCAGCATGTTATTTAGTTTTATCACTGGTCACTTATGTTTGTCATTGAACTAAAAACACGTTCCGTAGCAGCGTTTGTTCGAGGCAAACACAGATAATAATCAACTAATTAACCAATATTTTTATAGTGAACATCATTTTCTTTGAAGTCTGTAAATATATCATTCTATATGTTAGATAATGGTACAAAATTATGTCTCCATTAAATATTTTTTTGTAGTGTGGTGCAGGTTAAAGGACGTTTCATCAAACAATTCGTCTTCAACCAGTGGTGTACGGCGGGAGAAGGGGCAAGTGGAGTATAGAACAAGGTCCCGGATCTAGGAAGCTTTGAAGCACATATATGTTTTTTTGTTATTTCTAACTCTCAAACATTATGATTTACTGCACTAAAATAATTATTAAGTTTAAATTAATTAAATTTTAATTGTATACATTATAATCAATTAAAATTTAATGGATTAAATTTGATTAATGAAATTTTAAATTATTAAATTAATTTTTTAAATATAAACAGGAGCGGATGTAGAAATCTGTTAAGCCGTTTTCCCTGCATTGTTAATCTTGTGGTTAGAAAGAACTCTTAATGGTTGCTAAGTTGATTAGCACAGAAATTGGCGCCAAAAAAAGAAGCTTTTATAAAATTCAAGAATTATAGTGCTATGTCTAAGGGCAACGAAGATATGGAGAATTTCGTAAGAAGTAATTTCCAGTCCTAAAGTTAAAAATACCGGAGAAGATGAAACAAGTGGTTAATCTCTTTTGAATTTTCTTCGCAAAGCGAGTTAGTCAACTGTTAGACGATGAGCGCACTTGATAGTGCTGCTAATTAGTGAATTGCTGTCAATGTTTGTGTTAATTTATACACTTGCTGTCTAGTTTTGTTACCTATACTTCGTGTTTTCTAGAATATTCTTTGAATAAACTTTTTCATTATCCATCCTGTTGGACTACATTCACCGTATACCCAGTGGAAGATTTTCGTAAAACAGGTGTCTTATGGTAAATAAAAGATCTCAAGCAAAGATTGCTGCGAACGCCGAACTCTGAATGATGCTTTGTTAGCCGACTTAAAGAAAGGACAAGAGAGAATGCAACAAGGACAAGATAAAATGAAGAACAGAACGGAGAAAGGGCAAGATTAAACGAAAAATAGAGCAAGGCAAGAAGAAACAAAGAATCGAATCCAAGGTGTGGAAAGACTTATTGAAGAAATATAGGACAAAGTTCAGTGTAAGATCGAGGGCGACTTCCTTCCTTTGTTAATAAAGTAAATTTTCAGCAATCGTCATAAATAGGAATGCAAAGTAAAGAGATATTAATGAATGTTTAGATTTCTGAGACTAAAATCAACTTTGATTCATTTAATAAGCTATATAGCATTTTAAAATGTAATTGTAGTTTAAATATATTGCGAACAGAATTTTTTTGGAAGAGAATTCTTTTTTTTGTCATAGAAAAAAAGATAGTTGAATCGTTATCCTTGTTTCCGGAATTTGTTTGTACACAAAAACTCGTATTAATCTGTAGATTACAAATCCAAATTTATTCTTGAATAAAAATGTTTTCAAGTGATGAAAAATCACAAAAAATGCACACAATTCATTTAATTAATTCCTTATTTTAGAATTCGGAGACTAAGATACTATATAAGCGTGTCCATGGGAAGCAAAGTTTCGCATGCTGTTCCGCCACTGCCTTTTTTCACAAGAAATCAGGAAGAAAAAGTATAAAAATCAAATTAAAAGCAGAGCGACTTTTGTCGCCAAGTTTGAAACTCTTTCAAATCTCTTCGGGATTGTATTCTGCTTACGAATATGGGATAGTTTTGTTTCTAACACAAAGACGTCTGGTGTGGTTTCCCAGATCATTTCTTAATCTGTCCATTTATTTTGCAAATAGGTCGCAGATACGTGGTTAAAAACAGTTTCTGTCGCTGATAAATTGCTGTGGGGCATTGTTTCAGAATATGATGCCAGTACTTAAAGCGACATTCACCTTTAGGCAAGAATGAGCACCACCACATATGCCCTGCGCAGCGCCTACTACGCTCAGAATTTAAGGGAGGATCATGTTATCCATCGATGCTTTCACACTCAAATTAGCAAACAGATCTCCCGGTCTCACGCCATGAGATTTTTTGTTGTGGACATTCTTGAAGTTATAAGTATACTATGACAAACCGCCATCATTGTCAACATTGAAAGATGCGATACGCCAACATGTGTCTGCTTTGATGAAAGAATTTTTTACTTTTGCTTCTGTAACATTTCCCCATGCATAGTCATCCATTTTCATTGACTAAAGGATATTAATAGATGTACAAGGTTTACCTTCATTGACACCATGTAGGAGTATTTTCACAATTTGCGCTCTATAATCAACTTTGAATCTTCGAATTATCCCCTAGTCGAGTGGCTGCAAGTCGTATTTGGTGGTAACAGTTTCACTGTGATATTTTTTAGTGCCGGAAAATTAGAGTGAGCATTACAATTGTCTATGAAGAGGAGAATGTTTTTTTCCTTCTTAGCCATTTCTATTTCAATTCCCTTCAACCAATCGCCGAAAACTTCGCTTGTCATCCAAGCCTTTTGATTTCACTTGTACATCATTGGAAATAACTTAATTTTATCAAAGCACCTCGACTTTTTTGATCGTCCTACCATAAGAGAAGGAAGCGTTTCTTTACCACTTTAATTAGCTGCCAAGAGCATATTCTCACGACTTCATGTGACTATGCTCTTGGCATCTAATCCACTGCGGCACACGAAGCCGTGTTGCCACCGTGGCTTTCTTCACCTTTAAACGCAGCTGTTTTGTTGGGCAAACACTGGAAGAGCAATTCAGTCTCATCTGAGTTAAATACATCATCAGATTTGCAATCCTTTAAAAGAGAAGGAAGTTCTGAAAGCCACTCTTCACGGGAAGATGCATTTACCGATGCACTTTCACTGCAAATTTTCCGAAAAACAATGTTGTGCCATTTCTTAAAATTTTCCAGCCAGCCATTGCTGCTTTCATTGTTCGAGTCCAGTTATTTTGCAAAATCCTCTGGTTTTTGCTGCAACATTAATTCATTCACAGGAAGGTTTTGATCACTGTGTTGGACAAAACATTTTCGTGCACATTTTTCAACTTCAAGATAGGTCGAATTCAAAATTTTTATTTTGTTCCTGTTTCCGATATCATAGTTTTTTCGATTAGTTCACAGTATTTATTACTGTTGAAAAATGGCTGGAAGGGATTTAAAATAATCAACAATTTCGACTTCTTTTTTAGTTTGTTTTCATCTATCTACACTTTTATTTTATCTTCGACCGATAACACGTTTAATTTACGCTTTTCAGCAGACATTCTCAAGAAGTCGGAGGAATTGAATCTACTAATGTTCACGAACATGTTTTTATTCTGCACTGGTCAATATTAAACTGGTAAAATAGATAGTGCAGCCAACTATTGGTAAGAATACAAGATGCATTTGAAAATAGGAAAGTGCGGAGAATTTAATGATGTCCATTTGATATCAGAGGCAGGTTTAAATGCCGAACAATAATAAATGAGTATGATTATTCTAAATGGCATCACTGGGACTGAAGGGGTAAAAGAGCAATTTCATGATTAGGTAAATTTTGATTAGCTGTTTTGAAGATTCATATTTCAGTTTTTTGTCACTTACCTTTAATTAAAAGAAAAAACATAAGTTCATTAAATTTTTTCTTTCCGTAAGTTCAACTGAATTGATTTTGTTGACATTTTTAGTATTATGAATAAGTTCTTAAAACTGATTCTTGTAAAGTTAAGTTTTAAAAAACAACCATAAGAAAACCACATCGAAGTTTTTCCGCCCTAATTCCTCCTTTTAAGCATCTTCAACAGAAACTTTGCTCATTAAAACTTTTAACTTTTTCTCTGTATAACATTTTTTTGTGCATTAAAGCTATTGGTCGACTCATGTTTACCATTCCAGAAAACTCACAACTTCGTAATAGCAGATTGTAATGTCTTGGCCTAAGTGTGGCCAAATAATTCAAGCTTAGGTCGGCCTAAGTACTTTTATTTAATACAGCAATAATTAAGAGACACTTCTCGCAGAGAAGTCTTGATTAAATATGATTATTTACAAAGGAATCAACAAAATCATAGTTCTAAAACGTCGAAGTTCCATGAGCGATTAGTCCACTAAGACTAGTAATCATCGGATGGATAACTTCCACCTATCAACGTGATACCAAACCACGAGATTACCAAGAGTGCTCGCAAGTTCATGAGCCGAGATTCCGGCGATGCCGATTCCTCGGGGTTGCTTACCAAAGTCCGATTTCAGTCCGGACTTCCAGTCCGAGCTGATCAATATCACACAGCTCTCTTCGGTACTCCGGAGCCTGAAACCTCGTTCGAGACGCCTAATCCGTTTCCCTCCCGTCTCTCCTCGAACATCAGTTGTTATTCACTCCTTCAGGGGGTGGATGAAGTGGTGAAGCTCCACCTATCTTTTCCTTCACTGGATAATGGTACTCTGGTTGACCAACAGCTCCCTTCCTAGTGGTCAATCCTGATTACGGGAAGGTTCTTGAGTTTTCGCACCACCGGCCTATTCAGGAATGATACCAAAGGGTACCGCTAATGTGTTCGCTGACAGTGATGGATTCCTCCGCATTGTGGCGGTCCTCTGTGTGAAGTCCTTTCTCTTGCCTCCGTCTCGTTAGCGATGTCCAGGTGCAACTCCTGCTGTTTGCCGCCAATATCAAAAGGGCCGGCACTCTTTTTCTCATGGGAACGTTGCTCGCGGGAAGGAAACCTTACAAGATCAACTCAACTAACTAGCCGCAGAACACATATTATCTTTATTTAATTTATTTCTTCTTTTACACGATGAATCAACCTTCAAACTGCAGATGGTAATGGCTGTGTCAATTCTCTTTCCAGATTCTTCTTCTTTGTTTGAAGATGTTAATAAATATTAAGTATCCTTTTCAAATCGCTGTCGAGATCACAATTTGAACTTTAGTACCAAGCGTTAAGAAAATCATCGGGCATAAAACATTTAACCAAAGCATAAAGTGAAACTTTAATTTTATCGGTTGTAAGTGTTTGAAGTACAAATATGCTGTTCTAAATTATCATGTAATGAATATAAATTATCCGAAAAAAATTTGAAGTAGTCCTCTTCAGAACTAATTTCAATTATTCCATTGCATATATTCCACTTGTATGTCATTAGAATCAAATCGAGTTTCAAAATAATCTGTTGGTATAGTATAATTTTAGCCAGTTAATGGAAAACTTCAACTCTGGATTGACAGCAATACACAGTAGCTTTTAACATATAATCGAATTTATCTGAATCCAGATAAATTAGATAGAATCATCGTGAAATTTCTCCAGAAATGAAGTCATTGTTTATCACTACCATCGAACTTTCGGAATTCTAATTGAGGCAATTTAAATCTTAGCTTTCCACCACTATCAGTATTTTGCGCATAATTAATTATGACATTTTCATAGTAAATTAAATTCAAAATAGTACACAGTGGTGAAATATGCGAAAAAGCTGGCCAAAAAGGGTTTCTTAAAACTTATCGGTAAAACAGTAAAACTTAATTACATTGTTAGTCTAATATATTGTGCAACTTTTTGTGTACTTTTCGAGATGTTAACGACATGCAAGATCTCCTGGCACTTTGGTAAATTACTAAATTCTTTTCAATTTTGCAAGTGTTTCTACATTTGTATCAAAGTTTTCTATAATATATTTTTGTTCGATTTCATCTAGTGGCATGTTTTCGATATGGAACTTAGTAAATAAGGTTCGTGCGAACTTTTTATCCCCTATTAATTGGATACTAACAATGTTTTTATGTAAAAATTCGTCTTTTAAATGCAAAAGAATTTTTTATGTGTTCTAATAGAATCATTGTAGGAAAAAGTGTAGAATTCCAAGGAATTCTGGCATTATAAATAATTTTAAATAAAGCTTATATTAGTAGCTCTCCATTTAAAACAAATTTTCTTGCTACTTTTTGCTACTTATAATTTTTTTGTTGTTTAATTGCATCAGTAACTATATAGGTTTTTCTATGTATGCTCTTTTATTGAGATCTTCGTTTGCATCACGATCAATTATTCGACGAGAATTGGTATATTTCATAAAATAATTCTTCTAAGAACAAAACTGTCCAGAACAAACAATTTCTTTCTAAATTTGTGTGGTTTTATACGCTTATAGAAAACTACTAAACTCCGAAAAAAGAAAATGATGGAATCTAATTTCTGATTACCAATTTAGTCGAAAAACTATGTTTTTTTAAGCGTCCTTAAAATGTGCCATTAAAAGCTTTTGAAGACAGCAAAGAACGAATTATAGGAACAGAAACTGAAGAATTGAGAGAGAGCAAGAGAGAGAAAACATATACAGAAAGAGTCTAATGCATGCTGCTCAAATGAAATGGGGAATAAAGGGACACACTGAAATGTCAATACTCTTGCTATTTGAGTGTCAAAAAAAGATACAATATTGGAATACAAATCCTTATCTCTACTGATTCATTCCAAAGAATTTAAAAAATAATACAATATATGAAAAAGTGCTCTTAAAGAAAGTTCCACTTAGTGCTCTAATTTAGAAGTCATAATAAAACCTAAAAATATCAGTTGTACGAAAAATATTTCTGCAACTGAAGCCTCAGCACAAGTGGCTTTACAAAACTTGTTTAATCAAACTGTAATGCGACGGATTAAAACTCTATAAGAGGATTTTTTATCCTTCGAAGACGATATTAATAATATTTTTTAATTAGTAAATGAGATTTTGACAGTTCCTATTGAACAATTAACAATTAGTTCCTATTAACAATTTGAATATAAACATCTCTTCAAAGATCTAACATGTACAGATGCCAGCATTTTTGTCACGTCTCTTGTTCCAGTAAATTAATATTTTCCGGAATGGATATGAGCAACAGCATACTGTGTTGTGTTTATCCACGACCGCTTTCTCGATATTGTAGAACAGTACGACTCCATTTCTTTCAGAAATTGATACAAATTCAAAAACAAGAAGCTATATCTGAGACAAACTATGATTTGAATCTCACAGACATGCAAAGTGGTGACAAAATTTTTAATTAGTCATAACAGCAAAAGAAATTACGAATGCTCAACGAACCAAATATGTAATTTGTGTCCAACCACAAACAAACAGTTTAAACATAGCTTAAAGTTCTGTTTAAAGCAGTCATTGAAAACCATCTACAGTTAGGACTGTCTACGCTAGATTGCCGGATTAGATTTTTATAGTGCTTATTATATTTTCCACATGGACTTACTTTAAGCAAATGACAAACGCAGGAGGGAGGGGAGATTAAAAGGGAAGATTGTTGAAAGATTAAAAATTGAATCTAAGATAAATTTATATTACATATATGTCTCGTGGTTGACAAGCTGAACCATGAATGAAGCCAATACTGCATGCGCGCGGATGTCCGCTATTGCTATTTTTACTCATTTCTTTACTGATTATGGTTTAATAACTTTTTAATAGTCCTTGAATCTATTTATTAATTCAGAATTTCTTAATAGTTACGTCTACCCAACAAATCCTAAAGTTCTTAATACAACTAATTATATAATTTTAATATTTAACAATTTTGGCCAACTTTTTCGGATATTTCACTACTGTGTAGTGTTTAGATTTTGTTGAAAATCAATAATCACTGTAGCTTTAATTTAAACCGGCAGAGTTTTCTAATAATAATCATCAGGAATTTAAAATTCAGGCAATTTGAATTTTCTTTTTCCAATAACAGCATTTTCAACAAAGTTAATTATGACAGTTTCACAGTGAATTAAATTCAAAATAGTGCTTAGGAATTTGTTGACAATCAATAATCCCTGTATCTTTAGTTAAAATCCGCATATTTTTCTATTGATAATAATCAACAATTTTAAATTCAGGGAATTTAAATCTTCTTTTTCCACTAACAGCATTTTAGGAGATAAAATTTACTTTTCATTTTTGCTCATTTATTAATATAAACCCATTAATGTCCAAGTCGCATATTTTCAGTAATATTTTGCATACAGATTTTACATGTAGTGTATCCAACTAAAACCTACTGAAAAAACCCTGCCTTCTAAATGTATGTTTTCTGTAGAAAATATATGTTGTGTCCTCCTAAGTCCATCCTCCTTGTTTTAAGACGCCGTACAAAATATAGAAAAGCTATTGGAATCTATAATTATGTGAAATTTCAAACAGAAAAGTATTCTTACAATTGAATCTGCTGATATATTTGTGAAATGTAAGGATATTAACTAACAAATAATTAAACAAACTTTCCCTTTTCTTCTTGACGTTGTTCTCACAGTGCCAAGAAAATAAGGGAACGTCTGTTTAATTTGAACAAATTAATTTGACTTTCGAACCTGACATGACAGTAAAAAGGCCAATACTTCACACATTCTGAATATGGAAGAAACTAATAACTAAAAATATTTTTGGGAAATTTTTGTTGGAAAAATAATTCCTGTGAGTCTGTGATTCGTTATTAGAAGTGTCCTTGAAAAGTGGCGTAATGCATTAATGGGTTAATCGACATCTTTCAAATAAATCAATGGCATGATATGGAATAAATTTAAATAATAAAAATAAATTTATGGAAATAAATTAGTAAAAAATTGTTTAGCCACTTTTAATTAAATACTCTAAAATAATTTTATTACCTAATGTTGCTTGCAAGTGATAAAGAATATGAAACAACTTCTCACTAGAGTTTTTCAATCTAAAAACTTTTCACCTCGAACCCACTTGAGATCTTGAGCCACAGTTTAAATGCTGTAATTTTAACAAAGAAAGGAATCATTGCAGCGCCAAATCAATATTATGCCGGTTATAATCAAATTGATTCAAAATTGGTTCCAATAAGTTCGACATGATAAATTCTTTTAGCATGATAATGCTTTAAGGATGACATACCTCCTATGAATTCCGAAAATAAAGGTCGTTACGTGCAGAATGCAACGGCTGACGCAATCAAGCCAGATGAAGGCAAGACAGACAAATCTAACCTAATACATTGCCATGCTAATGTTTCGTAAGAACGGTTCGATTTTCTTTATACGAATTCTCTTTTTCTATATTAAAGAAGAAAGGATAGATTGAAATATGTAAAAAATGGAATTCTATTAATTCTTGATCAACATTTAGAACATTTTTACGTTTTGGGTAAAAATAAGAATCTTTACATGACGTCTTCAATGTATCGATGTGAAAACCTGACAATCGAAACTGGATCTCATGAAGAAACTAGACATCTTCATGTTATAGGGAAGTAACACGAAGATAGAAGTATCATACGGTGACAATTGAATTCATACAGCATAATAATTTTATGTCCAGAGGGCAATAAAACAAGATCGTCATTTCTGAGTTTTATCTGAAATCCCTGAACGAAATACACTTACAATCCCTCCAGGGAACATATTAAATTCTGTTTTCTGTTGGTGTCAACAAATTTCTGATGATTTCTTCTCTACCTTTTTTGTCTTTCAAAGCAATCCTTTTTGCATCTGATCAGAGTGAAAAAAAGTCCTCGTTAAATGTTTTTAAAGTCGTTCGTAAAGAATATGCATCCACCGGTTATCATAGCAACTGAACGGTCAAATGAACCTGTTATGAAGAACATCACTTTTGTTTTTTAACAAGTGTATGGTGAATTGACTTTCTCATATTTATAATGGTTGGCGTTTATGAATGTTAGAAGAATTCACGGCTGCAAAATGCCTTATGGGGAATATGAAGTAAAGAACATTATTCCATGTAAATATCGTCAGTTATCATTTCCTGCATACCTTATTAGAAAACTGAGCTGGATTATCCTTAAAAGATTTTGTGACCTCACATATAAACCCAAATCTAACAATAGTTTCAAAATCTAAATAAAAATTAATCTTAAAATAAAATTTTATTTATTGAAATTGCAATATCCAGCATAAGACGAAAAAAATTTATTTCCGTACTTTCAATTTATTAATATTTCAAAGTGTTACCATTTTTCATATTGCAGAAACATCTATATATAATTTTAAACCTGTTACTTAACAGAAGGCACAGGTAACTCATAGAACAGTTTTTATAAGCTAAAGCCAAGAATTTTATTTCTGGGCTGGTAATTAAAAATAAGTTTTATTTTTATTTGGTACAGATGTGATATATAAACTTGAATGTTTCACTATGCGAAGTTATAAGATTGGATTATTATAGATTTAAAAGTTATAAGATTGGAGTAGTGAACGATACAGTAGAAGAATAAGAACAGCAATAAAATTGGAAAAATGCGATGTACTGTTTACGATTCCAAATGGACTGTTCTGTTCATAACCCACGGAAGCTACATTCAGGAGTTAATTACGCGCAGTGATACAATTTCAATATTAGAAATTAAACTCACTTCAGGGCTATGAACTCCATAAAAACAATTTGTTCACTTTTCGCCATATCTGTATGTTTGACTTAAAAATAATTTTTATGTCGAGTCAAGGTAGGTAATATTTTTGACTTGTTGACGTAACTGAGAAGGAAGATATGTATTGGATTCACGCTTCCGTATGGTAAACGATAGCAGCGCCCTTATTTGTTGATATTGGAATTCAACTTCCAAATTCAAAAAAACCAACCTAAATGATGCCATCTTGGATATTTGGTGTGGATAAATGAATGTTTTATTGTTGCATATTGTATAATCCACATATCTTATATTGATTTCATTTGTTAGAGGATTATGACAAATACGTTATCAATAAATCGAACATATCTGTAAACTACGTATCTTTCAAGATTCCACGAGTTGAGAACGATATGTTTCAAATGTTTTTCAAAACTTTTATGAAATGTGATTTAAATTAATTACAAATATGTAATATTTAAAAAAGTATCGGTTTTGTATTTCAAATAATGAAATTTTATTTTATTTTGTACAATTGCAGCAACGTTTCATAATGGTTATACGTAATATGGAATAATAATTCCCTTAAAAACTTTTGTTTTTCAAATTTTGAAAGATTTATTACCGTGTAATATGAATTAAAAAGAATTTTAGAAGATATTAATTTAACTTTCGCTATTACTGTCGAAAAACTTAACCCATTGTTAATATTGTTACTTATCTTAAACTGTTATGATAATTTAAGGTAGACATTTTTCAAAAAACTTAAAATGAGGACATACTTATAGTGTGAAAATTGGGATTCCGTTCCGATATTTTTAAAATTAACAAAAACAATCATTATAATATTTATAGTATTTTTTGTTTGGTCCATTCATTGTATAAATCTAAATAAAGTAGAAATGAATATGATATATTGGGAAAACATATGCAATTCTTCCAAAAGAAGCTTAGTACTGTAACATATTCAATACCCTTTTTTTCATCTTTTTATATACAATGTGATTATAATTAAAGTTCCACTTTCAAAAAGCTGTTATAAATGAACCACTGCTTAGAATTACCTGAAATGTAAGCCGAGTTTACTCGTAGACGGGGGAAATAGTATGGCAGAAGGAAAAAAATGGTTCACAATTTTAGCAATAGATTGAGCTTTTTTAAAATATGCAAAATAATACACGTTGGAAAATTTTTTGCATAGAGGAGTTTCATTCTCATATCCACGGATATGATAATACTCAGAATTGCATAATATGGGGAAAGGGAAATCCATTCAGACATCAGCCAGTACTTCTTGATTCTGAAAAAGTAAATGTGTGTTGCGGGTTTACGGCATCATTTTTCGTCGAGCCATTCTTTTTTGACGAAACGTCCTGAAGGCCCTTTTTCTTGTGACGACAATGGTGTCCGCTAAGAATTTCTTTAGCGCACCTATGAAATTCCATCACTTCCCCTCCGGCCTGTGGAAGGCCTTACACCCTCTTGGGCAGGCTGGGCCGGAGCGTGTTGTAGATAAATAAATGAATTCCATAACTTCAGCAGCGTGCATGTGTAGGGATCACTATTTTTATGCAAGACGGCGCTCTTCCACACATTGCATATCCTGTTAAGCGGCTTCTCAGAATTCATTACGGAAATGTTAAAATTATCAGCCCTTATTTTATAACAAACTGGCCGCCAAAATCACCCGATCGTAATCCTTGTGATTTCTGGCTGTAACGTTATCAGAAACGTGTCGTGATGAGTGGTCCGATTGCAAACTTAGCTGAACTAAAGACATGTATTTCGCACCGCATTCAGAACATCAGTAGAATTACACATTTGTCTGTTGTGGAACATGCTATTTCTCGCTTTGAACTTGTGGTAGAAAAAGGTTTATAGCATATTGAAAATTTACTTAGCCTTTTGTGGTGGATTGGCTTTCAATTAAATGTGCCGTAATTGCCGGATGACTTGGAAGTCATTGTTTTATTCATTGATATTTTGCATTAATATACCGTTGCAGTCATGAACAATGAACAGTAGAGTTGGTTTAAACTGCAACCCACCCAATGGCTGTTACATTGGGTTGCCAATGTCATTGGAACCCGAACCCTTGTAAGTTTTATGGTGTGTAAAGTGCCATCTATTGCTAAAATTTTGAACTATTTTTTTCTTCTTTTGCCATAATTTTTCTCCCTTCTCTGAGTATATTCAGGTCAAATTTCAGGTCATTCTGAGCAATGGTTCTTTTTCAGAGCTTCTTGAAAGTTCAACTTGAAATACAAAAACCTCGTATTTAGGAAGATGGAATTAATTTTAGTTACAATTCATTTTTTGGACGTTTTATTAAAATTAGGTCCAAGTAGGGGCAAATTTATATTTTGAAATCATCGCAAACTTTAAAACTTCACTATGTATTTAGTTTGTCACTTGTCGCAACTTTTTTAAAAATTAAACTAAAAACATGTTCGGTGACTGCGTTTGTTCCTGAAAAATACAGATAGTATTCTACTAGTTTACTAATATTCTTATGGGAAGCATCATTTACATTGAAGGTTGTAAGTGAGTTATTCCATATGTTAGATAATAATGCAGAATTTTGTTTCCATTTGCCATTTTTTTTCTTTTGTAGTGTAGCGCAGAACAAAGGATGTTTCATCAAACAACTCCTTTTCAACCAGTCGCGTATGCCGTGGGGACAGGGGAGTATAGACCAATATCGGGTCTAGGAACCCGTTAAGGAAATATATGTTTTTTACGATTTCAACTCTCAAAAGGTAATACGGATGGGGAATATGGTGTGTGCCTGCATTGGCGTTACACCGGCATAGGCTCTTCAATAAATCTTGGTAGAGGCCCGACTTGTGCCGGGGACTCTCAAAAAAATATGTGCTGGGTGCTTAGCTGTCCAGTGCTGCTGCTCCTCTGTAGAGTCGTCAGATCCACCGGCAAACCCTTGCTTTGTTGTTTCTAATGATAAGAGATACATGATTTACAATGCCTTACCCATACATAAGGCTCTGTGGCGGCGACATAGTGATACAGTGTGAGGTTACAAACTATTTCCCGACAATGCTGAATAATGAAAGAATTAAAAGGAAAAATAATAAAGAAAACATGATGATACTTTACGGAAGACTTTACAAAGAGTGGGGAAAATAAAATGCGATTGTCCAGTGGGTACATGAGCTTCTATAGCAAACACTCAAAGATGAAGGTGATGAAGAGATGACTATGATATGTACAATGAGTATGGAAAGGGCCTGAAAGTCTCTGGAGGAGCAACCTAGTGTTCATGGGCATTAGGAAATGTCTTCTGGATCCTGCTCAAATATATCCTGTTGATGAAGAAACAGGAAGGATAGGAGGGACTTCACTTCTTTTGTCCTGTGCTTGTCCTGCAGGATCTGAAGGACGGATTGACGAGGACGGATGAGAGACCTTTGGCTGTCGAGGAGGGGGCACCTGAAGATGTAATACAGGATGTCGTCATCTACGTCCTCACCACATCGGCAGTTTCATTCTCGAAGGTTGAACTTCTTGAGGTAGTAGGGACAAAGGCCTTGGTTTGTGACTACTTGGGACAATTGGCGATTGTCTATACATCTGTTGGTCTTAACTTCTGGGAAGATGTTAAACGTAAATCTTCCTTTCGCATTGTCGTCCTTCCAGCGGTCCTGCCACTCTCTGAGGAGGAGGTGCCGAATTGATGTTTTAAGTGACTTTTCTGGTATCCCCAGATGTATGTCGACTGATGGTCTGTCGCTTGCTGTTTTTGCTGCCTTGTCCGCTACCTCATTGCCAGCAACTCCGATGTGGGCTTTGACCCAGTGTAAGGAGATGGTTCCATCTAACAAGCTATTGATGTCATCCACTAAGTTGTTTTTCGGCGCAAACTTCTGGAGAGCTTTCAGTGAACTCATGCTGTCTGTGAGCAAGTGGCAGTTGGCGTGTGGTCTGTTTTGCTGTTTCCATAAGAGTGCCTGTTTTATGGCTGTTAATTCAGCCTGAAACACAGAACAGTGATCATCGAGTCTAAACTGAAAGTCTCCAGAGTGTTGTGGGTCGAACACGCTGAAAGCAGCTCCTACTTGTCCGTTTAGCTTGGATCCATCTGTGAACATTCCCAGGTCATAGTCCGGACTGTCCTGATCCCAGTGGACTAGATGCTTTGTGCTGGGATGTGCCCAGGACGGAAGATACCTCTCCACTTGATTGCTCTCCAGGTGGACGCCAAGGAAGTGAGGATCTGGGTGGTTGTGCTTCAACTGGTACAATGCGGCTTCCATTTCGCACACGAGATCTGCTGGTTCTATACCACTTATCACTAGGAGTGCGGCTGTTGATGTGGTACGAAAGGCGCCCGTTACTGCTAGTAGTACTTGTCTCTGGAGGCTGTTTATTTTAATCATCAACAATTTAAAATTCAGTCATTTTAAAACTTCTTTTCTAATAACAGCATTTTAAACTGAATTAATTATGTAAGTTTCACAGTAAATTGAATGCAAAATAGTACTTATATTTTGTGGACAATCAATAATCCTTGTAGCTTTAGTTTCAAGCCGCATAGTTTTCTAATGGTAAACATAACAATTAAAAATTCAGGCAATTTAAATCTTCTTTTTCCTTAATTGCAGACGTTTGTTCAAGACGTTTGATTTTTGATTTCAAAACATTCAGTTGTGATTCCTGTTCGTAATTATCAACACCGTATAAAGCTAGCCTGCTTCCATAAAAGCGGCTTTTACAATCTTCTCCATTTTTTCAAAACTTTTACATTAACCTTATCTAAGATTCAATAAGCACTTACAGTCCCGCTTAAGATACCAAAAATGTTCTGTTCTAATTATTATTAAAAAATATTCACCATGCTAAAAGAGTAATAAAGACTGAAGTTGCCCTGTCAGAAAATAATTTTAAAAAATTGATGTATTAAAAGACATTGGAGTCACTCCTAACCAAAGTCGCTGGTTGAATAAAAAATCTATTGAAAAAAACATCTCGTTTATTCTCGCTTGCAATGAAATTCGGTGATAGTTAAAATGTACCATGTTCGCTAATAATTTTTAAAAAATGAAGTAAAATGAATAAAAAATCCGTGCATTTGACATTTATATCTGTCTATTTCAGATTCATTTTTGTAACAAAATTTCTTATTGAGTCACATGTAGCTACGAGTTATCTATCAAAAACGGATTACACCACTGGAGTTTCACTTGTTTGCAATAAGGACTTCAGTTATAATTGCTTTGTATTACAGTCAAGAAGAACACAAAAACAGTCAATTTTTGAAATAATTAGCGTAAAGCTGAATTTTACCCTATTGATTGAATATTATCCTCCCCTATCAGAGGAGCATTTTTACGAAAGTCTCCAAAACCCCTGGAGTTTATCCCCCAGACCCCCTCAAAGTTTCAAAGTGGAAATATCTACGGATTGCCATTATCTCTGTAAGTAATGATCGGACTAAGTTCAAATTTTTAAATTTTTTGATTGCTTATTAAATGGGCTACAAGTATAGTGTAATTCATATTTATGTTACACCTAATGGTTTTTGTTAATTTAGGAAAAAAGTGAATAAGTAGATACTA
>BGPR01010261.1:25179-53327 GCA_013235015.1 Araneus ventricosus | reverse complement strand
TAAATCACCAGTGTATAAAAGTCAATATTTTGATGATTCGGTTTGGCGAGTTAATTTTATTCTTGTTTTAATACGAGGAAATTTAAATCAGATCTGGCTTTGATGAATACTGGGTATGCGATGAGATAATATTTTGACGATTCAGTGACGAGGATTTAAACGAACGTAAAAACCGTATCATAGCTTCAGATCATTCTACTGTAAATGCTTTTCAGGGGGTGAAATTCCGCTGATAGTGGCAGATATCGCAACTAAAATGAGAACGGTGCGTGGGAGTTTTTTGGAAGCCGCATTGCTTTTGGAAACTATGATTTTTTACAGAAAGGTTATTTGTGTCACCAGCAACTGTTTCGAGATGGAGAGATGTATATTGCTTATTCCCTTTTCATTTTTGTTTGTTTTCGTTTGTCGAGAAGCAGGTGTGTGTCACCCTGCACCGAGTCACACCTCCGCCTCGTTTCAAAGCGTTTCTTGGCTGGTGCAAGTGCATTGGCTAGGGGATTCGGATTTTATAGTGAATGAGCTATTGCAGCGAAACCTCTTTAGTAGTCACTCGTTAATTCGTCGTTGTCGTAAGTATGTCGTTTCGGCTTGGTTCTGATAAATTCCTGTTCATTTCAAAGCTGAAAGGAATTTTTATAAAGTCGCAGACATTCATTGATTCTTCGCCTAAAGCCATACGAGAAAATTAAAGGAGATTCAAACATTTATTCCGAAAATTCATTTCACAGTAATTTAATCAGAATACAATAGCAAGCATCGCTTCTTAATCGATACCAGCACCAGTTTTAAACAAGATTGAAATTTTACTCCCAAAAAAAAAAGTAAGAAAAAGAAGGACTAGAAGGACTACTATGCAGAAAAGACAATCATTTTAATTTCTATCCATTATACAGCTTGCCAAAGAATTGTTGGATCCATTTCAAAAATTAATTTTAAAAAACCAATAGGGTTACAATTACGGTTTTTTAAAAATAAGAGCGCATTTTAAATTTTCTTTTTAGATAGGTAACGTGCCGTTACGGTGCTGTAGGTGGTCGCAAATTATTGGACATCTCCGATTTCTGAGAGCCATTATCTGCGAAACTATTAAATCTAGAAGAAAAATAAAAACGTGAATTTGTAGGGAATTCTACGCTCTTTAATTTGTTATATCTATTGTAATTCGAAAACTGAATAGTTGTGAGATATTTCATGAAAACCAGAAAAGGAAACCAGAAAACGCGTATCGTCTTCTGCTGATCTGTAGCCATTGTGTGTGGAAATCTCTCGCTGTAGCAAATTTATAGCGTCGTAAAAGTACGCCACCTATCTGAAAAAGCTTTTTTATTTGCTCTATCATGTAAAAGAAAGTGCCATTTGTAACATTATTAGTTTTTTTATTAGTTTATTTAATTTCTGAAATGGATTCAACAATTCTCGGACCCCTGTATTTTAGATAGTAAAATTATCTAAAATACCGCAATATATCCAATAATGAGAATTGCATTTTTTTTATATGTTCTGCAAAAAAAGAATTCAAGAAAGAAGAAAATCTATAAATGGTTATTCGAGAAGGATTTCTGTTGTAAAAGCGGTGTAATTATGTCATTACTTGTTGCTCAATTATATAAAAAGTTGGAATTTTTTAAATTTCAAAATATTTTAAATTTCATTAATATTGTCTGAAATTACGAGCATAATACTAAACTATATAGTGATTATAAGATCGCATTAATAAATAGACCTGCACCATTATATTTTGCAGCTAAAGTAAGAAGTACATTTTTGAACTAAGATCAATAGTACGTCATTTTCGAACGGTGTGATGTCCTAAAGAGGTTTTACGTATTTGTCCATGCGCCACCAAATGGTAGTTAGTTAAAGTCTGGGAAGGTATTGTAATCAGACATAGCTAGGAGGATCTGTTCAAGAATAAAGCAAAGATTTGAAATTCCAGTCGTAAAATGGTCTGACAGTTTAGTTTCTTGCAAATTATCATTGATTTATTGAATTAATAAAAAGAAGGGCGGTCTAGGAGATGCTATTAAAAATCGGATGTTTCTTAAAACAGAGACAAAGATCAAAACTAGATATATACAACTGTATCCAGGTCGTGGTGTGTAAGTGTGACGTATCAACTTTGCAGCAAACTTGTTTTGAAAGTAGGTTGGTCGATTATGCTTTGTTACTTTGCAGGAAGTTTGCTGCAAAGTTGTCGCGTCAAGTTTGTGATGACAAGCTAATATCAAGAAAAATGAAACATGCTGCAAGTGTACATGCTATCTGAGGCAGGAGCAGTGCTGAGCATGGCATGAATTTTGTTGTCGACTTCAGGGCATTTTGTCTCTGCCATTACAAATGTAAAAGGGGGTAAATGTGCTGGAATTTTAGAACGCATTCTCTTGTATCGATCTTAACTACTTTTAGTTTAATACTTTACTTAGATAGTTAAGCAATCTTTTGTTGTTGTTGTTGTTTCTCTATTTCAAAAAATATCTTTGAGAATTCCAAAAAACAATGGGCATAAATTTTTCTCTCCAAACAATAATTTTTTGTTTGCTTCTGCCAAAGTGACACATTTTAACCATTTAATGTATATGGCTTTCTAATTCCTTCAAGTCACAAGCATATAAAGTTGAATCCGCTTTCGACATAAAATCATGATTCGAAAAAAATTTTGTTTCAGAATGTTTTCTGTGGTTTCTTTAAAAAATGACTAAATATTATGATCAAATGTCGTTTGCTTGCGATTTTGGTCACAAGCCAACATTTGTGACTTATAAATTTTTTAGATTCAGTTTTCTGAGCTAAATGTAAATTTTTGAAAGATTCATTTGGCAGTCTTCCTCGAAGTTACTCCAGTTCATTCGCAGTGACACGTGCGTTCACTGTCTCAATTGGATATTCAGAGAATGCTTCACATTCCGGCCAAATTTAAATTAATTTACAACTTAAGAAAGTATGGCAATTGAGGCTGTTCTGAATTTCTAAGTTCTTGTTTTGGAAAGATATCCATCTCTTTAAATAGAAGCAATCATAATTCATAACTGATGTTGCCCTCTCTTTTATTTTATTTATTGCACTTTCATTTAATTTGACCTGTTTCATGTTTGTAAAGATGGAATTTTGTAATCGATATTTCATTCACTTCCTGTTGTGCTTAGAATTTTGAAATTTTGTACACCTGTGTGTGTCAGATGGCAATGCGCCATTTTAATATTTTCTCAACTTAATTATCAAACTTTGAGGTTACCATAGTGTTACGTGCTATTATTGATAAGCAACGTTATTATAGTGACTTTTATTGCATGGCAAGGATGTATTGGTTAAACCTATCTGTCTACTTAGGTATAAGCCTAATGGCACCGCTTGCGCTTGTTGCATTTGTTTAAACTGGTGATCTGATCCAACCCAACCTGCATCTTCCGGGTTAATCATTATTTGAATAAAATTTTGGCTCCGTACCAGCGGGAGCCACATGTCGGAAAGTTTGAGAAACAACTGATTCCAAGATTAAAAAGTAGAATATATTTAAAATAAAAAAATCTGCTTTTTAATACACTAATGGAAGTGTGTTTTTAAAAACTGTTTTTGATTCAATTTTTACCGTTGATAATGCATACAGGTTTACATAAGGGGATGATTAGCGAGCTATGCTGGCACCAAATGCATTGTTTATTACAAAACTTATCAAACGACCTAACGTCTAAGAATCTTTCTTGCTTAGAAGATTATCTTAGCTAATAACATTAGTCTTGCAATGGAGTCGATTCATACTCACGCGAAACAAATGAAATGAGCTGCTCCGCTTAGATTTTGGAATCCTTTCTGTTGGAAAAGGAACGTGATATCATATCATAGAGTAAGAAAATGCGCAGTTATAGGTTAGGTAATAAGTGCTGTTAAGTTCGTCATGCAAATCGATTCGATTACATTACAATCTTCGTTTACATCCAATGATCCATATACTGTTCAGCAACGGATTCCTAGACTACCACTTTTGGACGATTCTACACCGGAAAGGGGTGTCAGGCAATGAGTCATATGAGCGCATTTCCGGAGTTCTTTGTTAGATAACGCTCAGTAAAATGTAAACATCACCCTTCCATTCTTCACTTTCCCCTATTTTGATGAAAATAACTCCTCCGGGGCATGCGCGAAAGCGCGGAGGGTTTCCGAATACGTTGATATACAATAGAGTTTAGTATTTTACACTATTCTTTATATCTTTGTCAAGTTCACACCTAAAAGTGCTTCCTAAAGTTGAACAATTCTGTACGCATAAGCCAAAAAGTAAACTTAAGTCATTTGTACAACATACCTGTTTTGTACCCTCAGAGGTTCGTTTGCAATGTTTTTATAGATTCCTCGAAAGACATTTTTGGTTAATGTCATTCATACATTATCGTTGTATTATTTACATATTTCATGTCACACATGCAGTATGAAATTTTAAAAATAGTGCGCAAATTTGCATTGTATTCTAAAGATTTCAAAAATTGTTCATCATTACTGATTTTCAATCTTATCACAAATTTTGATTCAGATGGTGCTTATTTAAATTTAAATGTTTTTTTTTTGTGCAGCTAAATACTTTTTTCCAAAATGGGCTTAAATGAACTGTATACGCTAGAGGAGTAAAAAGTTCCAGCTCAAATGTACATTAAAAGTTCAAGCTCTTTCAACTTAGCTTAAAAGCTCTTTCAAACTTGATGAACTAAAAATGACGTTTATTAATAAAGATTTACAATTTACAGAAATGGAGGACTTTCTTTATCATCACTAAAAATTATTATTTGTAATGCATTTCCTTTTGTGAAACAAAATATGCTTTCTATAACCATGAAAGTACAGTTCATCAAAGAGTCATCAAGCTAACTCAAACATTTTTCAAAGGAAAGAAAGAACCTTGCTCTTTATTAGGAGAATATTATATATGCAATAATTTTCCAAAGAAGAAACATAACAGCAGTACCGATTTCTTCCCCTAACTCTAAAAAATACTTAAAACACATAAGCCATTATAAATGTACAAAGTTTATAATTATACGACAATTAAATTCATGGTTATACGAGTTTAGTTAGAATATGTTTTTAGCCCTTCGATACAATGTTGTTGGCTTTTTTTGCCAATCTCGCTGTATGTATTTTGATGACCCTTGCGAAATGATTAAATTACAAGTAAAATGTAATCAGCTACGTAACCAGAAAAATTCTCATACGCAACTATTCTTCTTTGATAATGATATTTGAGGCCTCCTTTGTAATTAAATTTAAACTATAAACAAAAATAACCCAACCACTGCACAAAAAATCTTTGCAGCGAATTTCAAATATCGTATTTAAATTCCAAAATGACCTCATTTCATTTTAAAAACAGAACACCTGTCCTCTTATCAAAAGTTGAAAAATGCATGCAAATGTGATTCCCAAGCTAATTTGTTTTTGCCACACGTTTCTTAAGTCCTTATCTTAGCGCGATATCATTAGTGGAAATAGAGTGGTTAAATTTTCATCCCTTTATCTACGATTTTATTTAACTTCTCTATTAGATGGCACATCCTGTTTGAGATACATATTGTCATTTCAATCTATGTAAAAACGTAAAAGCATCTAAGATACTTAAGTGTGTGCAAGTGATTTTTCTCTTTTAAATTAATTGTTGCTTTGACTTAATTAGAGATTTAATTATCAAAAATTAGGTAATTCGATGCACGAATCAAAGATGTTAGAAAATAATTCTACATATTAAATCTTCGCAGGCTCCAAACACCCAAAGGGCTTAAGACACATCCAAACCGGCGAGAAATAACACTAAAATAACATCGAACACTAACATAAATAACATGGATAAAAATATTAATAAAGGGAATTATAAATGTGGAAGAGTAAAAAAAGCAGACAACGACAATAAGTAAGAATCTGGTGAATGACTTCATCAGAGGCCACACATTCATGCAGATTCAAAAATAGATAGGTTTTATGTAGAGGGAAAAGACTTTCAGGTCTGAAATTGTTTAATATCCTCTTTTGGCCTGAACCTATTCCGGGATGTATTGGAAAGAAAAATTTAATCTGCATGGATGTCTGGCCTCTGATGAAGTCATTCACCAGATTCTTACTTCTTGTCGTTGTCTGCTATTATTTTTTACTCTTCCACATTTATAATTCCCTTTATTAATATTTTTATTTATTTTGTACTTCACAATTTTTTCCTGGATGATGCTGCACTTGCGCACAACCAATTAAATTGCTTCTATTAATTTTTGACTTTTTAGATATTCATACTTTTTTGTCTTTTTAGATATTCAGTAAATAACATGGAATATTTTTGTAATGGCTCTTTGATAATTACATGCATCTGTTTTAATGACCCTCGTAGTTTAGTTTAGTTATATTAACGTCCCGTTTTGAAGCAATATGAGGGCTATTTTGGATCGGACCTCGTAACTTTGAAGTGCAGTGAAATGACGAGGACGACATCTGGGCTGGCACCCCCTTCTCCAAACTTCCACACCACACCAACGGGAGGACGTTTGACCACTACGTATGGTTTAGCGTACAACGGGCCCCATACACGGCGGATCTGCAGTGAAATCGTGTTTGGAACCTGGAGCCTCCGGCCCCAAAGCCGAGACCCTACCACTAGGCCACCGCGGCCCTCAATGACCCTCGTAAAATGGCAAGGTTTGCAAAAACACGCTCACCTACATTACCTGGAAAATTCTCTTTCGCAACATTTCCTCTTCAATAATCCTATTTTAAGCAACCTTCGTAATTGGTTTTAAACTAATCCAGCCATTACAAAGAAAACATGTCGCAGCAGATTCCAACGATCTGGTTTAAGTTCCCAAGAAGAAAACAAATCGTCTCATTAAACGCTAAAATCTTAACCCCTTTCTCTCTCAACAAATGATGAAAAGCACCTGCAAGTGGGAGTTCGTGACTAATTTGTTTTGGCACATGCTTTACCAAACCTTCCTCGTTACACGCCGTTATCTGGAGAGTGGATATTAAGACGTAGAAGTTCAAGGAAAACCGACACCTGAGTATCGAAAGCCAAATCGCAGGCTTGCCAAAATTTTGATTATGGGTTTCGCCTGTTATGCTTTCGTTCCTGGATACTAATTTTGTCTAAAATATATCTCACCTTGACAGTCAAACGCTTGGGTTTCAAAAAAAGTCAACGTCTCTATAAATAAGTTATGGAGCAATAAGTATTCCCCTGTTCCTGACATTCATATCTTTAGTGTCGGTTATGGTCTGAGAATTCTACTAAGTAGGGAACAAAGATATTTAAAAATGAATTTTAAATGCTTGACTTTTGCAATTGAAAACTTCTATAAATATATGTGATACGTTTAGTTGGAACAGCTGTTCTAAGTGCAAACTAAGTTTTCTTCTTGTTTTGTTTTAGACATGCTGAGAGTTTACGGGTGAATTAACTTCGTGAGTCTCAAAGAATGTGTTGGCTTAGCATTCTAGCCTGTTTTTCTTACGAACTGCGGTCGTCTAATCCGCGCTCTTTTACTTCTTGGCTTGGAAGAACTCATGTGTGAATTTTAACTGCCCATCTAAAATAGCTTCTGAATTCTTCTTTACTTTAAGATATCCGACTACGTTCGGAGGCCTTTTTTTTAAATAATGCTATTTGAAGCAATATTTTATTATGACTTTTATGTTAAAACTTGATACAGTGGAATCTCCCTATAACGAAATCGCTTGGTTCCAGTTGAAAAATTCGCTATAGAGAAAATTTCGTTATACGGAGATTAGAGATTTTTGCAGTTATTTAAGTAAATGTTACAAACCTTTTAGTATGTGCGATAAGTTCAAAAATATTTAATTATGACTTTCAATTAAAAATGAAGTAATATTTATTATAAATTTGTTAAAATTATACAAATTTTTATTGTATAAATAAAATGCTCAAAAGTGAAGACAATTCACCAATTTAAAGAATAACATGAACTAGTACGGATAAACATAAAATGCGTATTGTCGCATCCATTTGCTGTTTCCACCCCCGCTCCAGCCCGATTCTTGGAATCTTGACCCGTAGAAATGTTGCTCCCTCTGTAGAAACCCAGGTCCCCACAACTGCATTACCCTTCACATAGCATTCTATTGTTATGTGTTATCGCTGGAATGAACAATGCGAGTGGTTCCAGAAACAGGCACGTGTGAGCGATTTGTTTGCACAGAAATTAGCAACTTTCTTCAAAAATAACAAAAATCGAAAAGATAAAGGTCTGAAAAAATTCGTTATAGGGAGAAAACCACTTCGTTATACGGAGAATATTTTGAATGTTATTTAACATTCCGATTAAAAATTTCGTTATAGGGAGAAATTCGCTGTAGGGAGACTTCGTTGTAAGGAGACTCTACTGTATATCATAGAAAAAAGTTATATTAATTAAATATTCTTTTAAATTTTTGAAAAAACTTAGAATTTTTGCACTAAATTTGACCTTTTTTCAAACACTCTCGTTCAAAAACAAATGACCAGAATGAAAAATGCTTTAGTATATATAATTATTCAGCCATTGGCTAGGTCCTCAAGCAAAAATTTTGCAATGTCTCAGAAAACGTAAATTACAATAGTTTAAGTGTAAAATCATGAATTTGTTAAGAATTTTTGCCTTTTTTCAAACCTCAAAAGCTACATAACTTTTTAATGGAACATCAACAATGGAACTTATCTTTTGGTTCATTACCCAGACAGTATCATGAAAAAATATGCACGCCAAATTTCAGGCTGATATTTTAAAATGAATTTTAGTTATCGTGTTTGAAAAATGAAAATTTTGGAAAAAATCACATTTCGAAAAAAATGAGTTTAAAGTTCATGTTTTTTATTTATTATCAGAAGAAAAGAGAATTCTTCTTCAATACTCCCCAGTTTTGTAGACTACTCCTTCTTTT
Source organism: Araneus ventricosus (assembly GCA_013235015.1). Lineage (NCBI taxonomy): Eukaryota > Metazoa > Arthropoda > Arachnida > Araneae > Araneidae > Araneus > Araneus ventricosus. The sequence goes on along the minus strand of BGPR01010261.1, from coordinate 44,420 downwards.
TCACTAGCTTAGTTCATTTTTAAAAATTTTCAGTGTTGGAATTTTTTCCTTGGTCGTTTACTTGAGCCTCATGAGTCATTATCGTTATCTACCATTCAACCGCCGTGAATATTTGAATATTTTTATTCAGTCAACTAACTTCTGTATGCATGCTAGCTGATCAGGAAAAATTTTTAATGATTAATATTATTTCTAAGTAAAATTTATGTGCTTTTCGTACGTTTATTATCAAAATTACATCATTAATGTAAAATCAAAATATTGCAATTATTGAAAATTGCCTAAATTTGCAACAATCTTATAGAAAACAAAGAAATTCACACTTAAAATATTCTAAAATAGTATCTGGTATACGGAAAATAGCACAAAACAAAAATAAACAATAAAATTTAAATATTTTAAGTTAAAACAATGAAAAATGCTTCTTTATCGTATTGTTTACTATTCCATATTCACTTCTGATCATCAGAGATGTAAAATAAAAACTGTTGAAAACTTAAAAGAACAGGCTTTTAGACAAGACAGTTTTAAAAAATTGTGATTTTTGGTCGAAAATGGGTTTTCAACGTAATTTCTTAGACCAATAAAAACACATCTTAATTTGAAAACAGAAAAGCAATATAAGTAGAAAAAGAATTTAAATTTCCAAGAATGTGCTGTATTCTTTACTATCAAAACAACCTTCCTAAAGTATTGCAAGAAACCAATCTAAAATATTTTTTGCATGCTAAGCTTAAAGTAGTTCTGTCATCAAGCCCTTCACCATTCAAGTTCCGGTGATTTCACAAGGGCTATTATCTCTTTGGGCAAGAGCCACGGGTTCCCAGATACTTAACAGATGGAAGAGACATTGCATTTTTAGTTGAACGGTGACGAGCAGTGTTAGTCAGTACCTAAAACAAGAGACTTAAATACCCATGAAGGTTAATTTCATACTGCCAATAAAAAAAATGGTAAGATTCCAAAACACTATTGAGTTAAGAATTCTGCATAGATAAGTAGATACCAGGCACCTGGCTTCAAAGCAAAGAATGTATAAAATGCATTTGAAGTGATTTGTCCATCTTTCTATCTCAAATACTAAACGGTGGAAGGCTGAAACAACAAACTTTTACATCTTCGAGTTTTACAAATTTATTATTGAGTTGGAAAATTAAAATTGAACTTTCATATTAGTCGAATATTAAGTTTATCTTACAAAAGCAGTTTGAATAAATATTTCAAAAGAAGGTAGCTGCTAAACAAGGAAAGTGAAAGTGAATTTCATACTGCCATTAAAAAGGAATAGTAGGATTCCAGAACACTAATGAGCATAGGATTCTTCATAGATAGATATCAGATGTATAAAATAAAATGAATGTATAAAATGCATTTGAAGTGATTTATCCATCTTTCTATCTCAAATGCTAAACGGTGGAAGACTGAAACAACAAACTTTTACATCTTCGAGTTTTACACATTTATTATTGAGTTGGAAAGTTAAAAGTGAACTTTTCATATTTATCGAATATTAAGTTTATCTTACAAAAGCCGTTTAAATAGATATTTCAAAAGAAGGTAGCTGCTAATCAAGAAAAGTGAAAGTGAATTTCATGCTGACATTAAAAAGGAATAGTAGGATTCCAAAACACTAATGAGCATAGGATTCTTCATACATAGATATCAGATGTATAAAATATAATGAATGTATAAAATGCAATTGAAGTGATTTGTCCATCTTTCTATCTGAAATTCTAAACGATAGAAGACTGAAACAACAAACTTTCAAACTTTTACATCTTCGAGTTTTACAAATTTATTATTCATTTGGAAAGTTAAAATTAAACTTATCCTATTAGTCGAATATTAAGTTTGTCTTACAAAAGCCGTTTGAATAGATATTTCAAAAGAATGTAGCTGCTAATCAAGAAAAGTAAAAGTGAATTTCATTCTGCCATTAAAAGGGAATAGTAGGATTCCAAAACACTAATGAGCATAGGATTCTTCATGCATAGATATCAGATGTATAAAAAATGAATGTATAAAATGCATTTGAAGGGGTTTTGTCCATCTGTCATTTGCAATTAGGGTGGAAGACTGAAAAGCAAACTTTATCATTTCCGAATTTTAGAACTTTACAATTGAGTCGGATTGATAAACTTGAAGGATTTGGTTCAAAATTTGATACATCTCTACAATTCTGGCGATAAAACTATGTACTGATTTTTATCCGTCAAGCTCATTGTGCTTTTGAGTTTTCGTGTTCGCATGCACACGGACAGACAGATTTCCCATAAACGCGGCAGTGATTTTACTCGGAGCGCATGGACTCTGCGGTTTTCCATCTCCGATTCGCACGGTTATTTATCGTTGGACCTAACTAGAATTTAATTTAAACCTAGATGCTAAGATTTCCCATAGGCCGATTTCGTCCGAAATTTGATAGAAATTCTACCAATATGTGTTAAAATTCAGCTTAGTTTGGTTATATTAACGTCCCGTTTTGAAGCAATGTGCGGGCTGTTTGGGAACGAACGGACCTCGTAATTTTGAACCGAGGTCAGATGATGAGGACGACACCTGAGCTCGACCCTCCACCCCCCCATAAACTGTTGTGTTCAACCAAGCCTTGAGAATAATACACTATCCACTTCCACATCTAATTGTCTGGCAAGATTGTCAGTTTCTGCTACATTTTTTTGTTCAAATACAGTTGACTCCGCTTAATGTGATCGCGGTTATTGTTATCATTCGCTTTATATTATCAGAAACATCTGGCCCCGAACCGACGTATTCAAATGTACATAAAATTATTGGTTTAGTGGGATCACTACATCATTTAATATTATCAGATCTGAAGTAGTGAATTGACCGATCCCTCATTTTTAACCAGCGTTAACTATTGACGTTCGTGGAATTTCTCGCTCCACTTGTAAGGAAACATCTAGGGCCACTTTCCCCCACAGCATCCGATGAATTTCGAGGTTTATCTTTCATGACCTCTCTTTGATGATCGTCTGTTTAGCGGACAGGGACGAGTTTCACATTGTTTTTTCTGGACTGGTGGACTGGTTTACACGACAGCTATACTGCCAGGTCTGGCTTGAAATCTGTTGAACAGCCGTAAACCACTGTTGCCTGCGATTGAATGAACGCAAAATGGAATGAAAAAGAACTGATTTGAGTGTTAAAGACAAAATTGAAATTCTTAACAGATAGAAAATTTACCTAAAATGAGTCAACGCAACTCTACATCCCAGTTGAAAATTTCACAGCCTCTTCTTTGTAAAATTTTGAAAAATTGTGAAGACCTATTGAGGCGAACAAAAGAAAATGAAAACACGAACGCCGAAATGAGGCAAGCGCTTGATATTTTGAAACGTGGTGTGCAGCATCTTCAACAAATTTTAACACTCTAAGCGTTTCACATGTATTTTTCAGTCTCCCATATTGAGTTCAAAACCAGATAATTCATGTTTATATGTATAATTTCTTAAAATGCCATGCATAAAATATTTTAAATATTTCAGAGACTTGGTTAAAAGCAATAAAGATACAACTATTCACTTTAAAAGCAAATTTTTAAAACCTTAAGGCAAGTAGCTCAAAATATATAACCGCTCAGAGGGTTAAAAAACAATACGAGTACGAACAATAATTAACTGTTAAGGAATAATTGTTGACAAACAATAGTTAATGAATTTGTTTAAATGTTATTTTTGAAATAAATTATAGATAGCCCTGAGGTAAGTGTTTTTCCACTTTTTTTCTTTCCCCTTGACGCGTTAAAAATATGGTTGATTTTACCCAATTAGGTTACTGTTATCAATCGGTTAACGTTATCAAAATTCTTAAGGGGACATACGACTCTTAAACCTCGAAAAAATGGTGGAAAACTGTCAAATTCGATACATTATATCTCTGAAACAACGAAATTCACAAACTCTCTTTCTTTTCTAGAAAAATATGTGTTCTTTCTCTTATAGTACACACATTTTAAAACTTTCATATTCGTATGTATTTATTTGAGATAGTAATAAATATGGGTATAATTTTTGGAGGAAAAAATGAGAAAGTAACCTTGCGCGCATGATTACGAATAAAATATTTATCTAAACACAATATTTTGGGTATCTAAGTAAGCCAAACAGTCTGTTTAAGAAACTGAACCACAATTTATTAACATTTAAATTTCATTTCTATTTTATATACAAGTTTAAAATAAAAATGTTAAAATTTCAACTTTCTAACCCTCCCAAAAAAAACTTCTTTGGAGAAATAATAGTTATAATTCTTAAAATTTAGCAAAATTAATTAATTAAATTTTAATTAAAATAAAAAACAATAACATATTTTGCATTAAATAGAATGGCGCATATGCAGCCAAATCTAACGAAATACAAAAACAAATAATAGAAATTTAAATTAAAAGAAAATAAATTAAAAGAGAAAACAATGATAAAATGAAAAATAATGAAAACAATAGACGTTTTTGCGTGCAAACGCAGCAGCAAAAGGTAATTGCTTCAACAGAAATTTTTTTAAAAATACAACCAGAACTATAGAAAAACCAAAATTTACCAATACTTAGAACAATTTGTTAAGAAATTATTCAAAATGAAAAGGAACTAAAATGGCTCACTCATCAGAAACCGCACGCCATTTTTAGTTCAAAAAGGAACAAGATTTTCTGTGGAAAGGAACGACAAAAAGTCAAAATTTATTCCTTCCTGTGGTCTGAATCTTGTCCGGCCACCAAATAAAGAACATAAATGTTTAAAAGTGATGAATTTTAAAATATGTTCATCATTGTTTACTTAGTTAGCAACAATGGAAGAAAAATTCAGGATGAAATACAAGGTGTTTCATATTGAATGAGCCAAAAATAAAACATTCCTGTGAACACTGCAATTAATTTATTTAGATAATTCCAATTTACCTTGAAAGTGCAATTATCCAAGTTTGTAGAGATGTTCAATGTGTGCTCCTCCGGTGACACGGCAAGTGTCAACGCGGTAGTCAAGTTCCTGCCACACTCGTGATAGGAGATCCCCTGTTAATGCGCTCAACACGCTAGTTATTCGCTGCTTCAGTTCCTGTAAGTCCTGATGAAGTGGAAGTATAAACACTTCGTCTTTGACAAAAGCCCAGAGGAAAAAATAGCAAGGAGTTAGATCTGGAGATCTCGCCGGCCAACAAAGCAATGGAAAATCATTTGCCCCTGCACGGCCAATACATCGATGGGGTAGACGATCGTTCAGGTTCTCACGTGCGTTGTTATGCCATTATGCCTCTATCGGCGATTTCGTAAGTAGAAGAATTTTCGCTGTTGCCAGATAAAACTTGTATGATTGTAGTTTCCGAATAAATTGATTTCGGATAAATTAATCAGTTACGTAATTCCTACTGTGCTATTCTTTTTGGCCCATTCAATATAAAAAACACCTTGTACTAAAATTTTAAAAATGATTCGTGTTTAATTGCAAAAATGAAAAGTATTGATGTGAAATATATCTCTACTAATAATAAAGGAGAATGTGTGTGTGTGTCTGTGTGTGCGTCGGTCCTCTACAGGGTAGACTACTAGACTAAAGCTACGAAATTTGGCACGAGCATTCTTCGGAGGGTGGGAATGTGCACCTTAGGCCGGTTTTTTAAATTTTTAATTAGAATTTTAATTAATTAAAAATTAATCAAAATTTTGGCGTTTTCCCTTAATAACTTCCGAAAATATTACAGCAACAAAACCATTTTTACGCCATCTGAAAGTGCAAAAAATTACCTTTTCAATGATATCAATTAAGTTGCCGTACAATTTTTTTTCTAATTTTAAAAACCTTTTAAAAATATTTTTGGCATAATTTACAACAATGCTTTTCATTGTTGCAACGCATTTCGCACCGTTTTCGTTAATTAAACAAATATTTATTGCGTGTTTCTTTATTATTGTTGAAAGTTAAGAATATATCTTACTGGATTTTACTTTCTTCTTCTATTTGATCAATTTTTCTGTGAAATCTGTAAAGGAAGTCCTCAAGATAGTTAGTATATAATGAAATAATCCAGTAAACTGAAAGATTATCGTTGCTATGTTTTAATTCTTTTCATCAGCGTGTCTTAAGCCAATTAGCGTGCTTCTGGACGCAAAATGTGTCGTGCCAATATAATGTTGAAATCAACTGCGTAATTTACGTTAATGTAGACAAGTAACAGAAAAAGAGTGCAAGACTACGAAATGAACACTGGTTAAATGTCTATAACAATTTGAAGTTTACAACTACTTTTTAAGGTATCGTAAATATAAAATTATTTATAAGTGATTCAGTTGAAATTTTATTTCAGGCGATCTAGTTGGTCGCCAAAGACGGCTAGTTTAAAATATTTTTAAAATTTATTAAAACTAGATAATAAGTTGTACAACTAAATTAGTATCATTGAAATTTTATAATTTTAAGATCATGAAAAAATCATTTTCGTATGTAGTATTTTCAGAAGTTATCGCTTAGACTAAGATTTTTAATTAATTAAAAATTTCTCCTAATTTTCAAAAAATCGCTGTGAGATGCGCATTCGCACCCTCCAAAGTATGTTTGCGCCAAATTTGGTAGCTCCGAGTCCAACGGTCTGCCTTGTAGTGCGTTTCATTATATTCGTAACGATTTTTATAGCAAGAAATTTACAGAAAGAATACAGGTCTGAGAACATAATCAATCATGAATATTTGAAAACTTTGGAATGCATCCAAATATTTTCAGGAGTCACAATGAAGTTACCTTTTCGTCCCGAAAGTGCCAAACATATTGCTTGCAATTCGTTTGTGTGTCAAACAACAACAGTCTATGACATTTCTTGCCAATTAAAGGTTAAAAATACTACTAGGAATGGGATACAATATGCAACTTTTCTGTTAGTTAGTCCAAATTAGCTGTAAGATAACACTGCGATGAGGTTAACTTTAAAAAATAAAGGGTTAATTTCCAGAGCAGGTGCGTTGGCGAACCTCCATCTGACCTTGAGACTATAACATGAACAGCTGTCAACTCTCTTCAATGATCGCTAACGCAAAAAAATGCAGTGGGACTGAATAAAAGTGTCTTTATCTACCTTTGTAACAGAAATGATAAATTGCTCCCCCCCCCCTTCTGATGATTTATGATGCGCGAATCTAGATTCATATAACCACTTAAAAGAGTTTTCAAAAATAGTGTCCGAATTTAGTGTTGTTTTGGTAAATACCGGAAATTATATTTCTGTAGTCAGCAAATTTAATTTGGAAAGAAAGTTTTACTGGCTACGTTACACTCTCAACTGTTTTGTCTGTGAGTGTGTGATAGAATCGGCCTATTTTTAAACTCTAGTTAAAATTAAGTCGCTGGTAGACGTCGTTATTCGATATAAAAACTATGTAAGATCCATAAATACCTTAATTATTCTGTCGACTTTAGTTAAATTAAAATGACATCACTTTGCTAAAACAGAAGGTGTCATATAATTACATAACAAAGAAACAAACCATTAAATGGTTAAACTTCATATCCCATTTTAAATTTTTGAAAACTACAGAACAATAAAAATCCAATATTATTTAAAATAATTTAGAATATTAACATAATACACGTACATACACACACATTCATACACAAATACGGGATTATTCAAAACATTTTTACATTGTTGTGGGTTGTATATGTTTTCAGATTAACATTACAATCATTCTAGCTACCCAAAAATATCAAAAATTAATAAACTATATCTAAAATCTTTGCCACCAGGGCCTTTAAAGATATTTTCGAACCAAACATTCTCACATTCATTTTTAATGAGAATATAATATAATAAGTTTAAGGAGACATGCGACTCTTAAACCTTGAAAAAATGGGGAAACTGTCAAATTCGATATATTATATCTCTGAAACAATGCAATTCACAAACTCACTTTTTTTCTGGAAAAGTATCTGTTCTTTCTCTTATAGTACACACATTTTCAAACTTTTATATTCGTATGTATTTTTAGAGGGTAATAAATATGGGTATAATTTTCGGAGAAAAATGAGATAGTCACCTTGAGCGCATGATTACGGATAAAATATTGGTCTAAACACAGTATTTTGGGTATCTAAGTAATCCAAACAGTCTGTTTAAGAAGCTGAACCTCAATTTATAAACATTTAAATTTCATTTCTATTTTATGTACCAATTTTTTTTAAAAATGTTACCAATTGTTAAAATGTCAACTTTTCTAACCAACCCCAAAAAACTTGTTTGGAGAAAATATGTACAAAAATGTGGCGCAATTTATAGAACATAGCACAATACATATTCAGTAAAAATTCCATGTAAAAATATTCAATAGTTCTTGAGATATCGTGTGCGCAATATCAAAAAAACACTTTTTGAGACATAACGCTTTAAAGTGATGGCCATATTCAATGTTTTCGTTGAATAGCTGACAACATTTTCCTTCATAACTTTCATAAGTATGGGAATTTTTGAACGAGGATTGTTTTAAATTGTTGAGAAAAGACAGGGGAATAATAAATATTTTTTTCATAAAATCGAAAATTTTCGATGTATAACAGTCGTATGTCTCCTTAATAAAAGCGTTTTTTAAGGAATACACTTTTATAAGCATATTTAAAAGGTAGAAATTTATTTATTTTCATTATTTTCTACCTTTTAGTCCTTAATTTATAGTTCATTGTAATAAATATTATGGAATTTTGAAATTAATTATTTCTGAAATTCAATACTAAGCGCCGCCACTTGTATGGAATCAAAATTTAACTAAAATCAATCACTTAAATATTCTGAAAATATTAAAATAGTATACTGTCTACTAGACTTTCAGAGCACACAAACGTACATAATTTCAAACCTCTAGCAAATCGGGAAGTGAGTGAAAAAACGTCTTTCAAATTCCATCTTCTAAAACATGAAAGAAGTCAAATTAAATAAAAGTGTAAGAGTATGTTAAGAAATTTAACCTCTCGCTTTGAATTTATATAGTCTAAAAGGTGTAACCTTTTGTAATTTATGAATGATGTATTTGTTCAAAAACAATATTTGAGAGAGTTAATGAGACTATAAAGATATAAATGCTAATTAAGGGAATTTTTTTATTGCGAAAGAGTTAAAAATACAAAAATAATAACAGACAACGATAAGAAGCGAGAATCCGGTGGATGACTTCATCACAGGCCATTCATCCATGCAGATTCAAAACTAGAATAGGTTTTCTGTAGAGGAAAAAAGACTTAAAGGTCTGAATTTAATATGAATTTTTTCTAAGACCTGAACCTATTCCGGAATATATTGGAAAGAAAAACATTTATCCACAAAGAAGAAATTAAAAACAGTCTTTTAAACAAAGTATGAAAAGAAGTGCTTAAAATCTTACCTCTTATAAAAGCTGTGGAGTGGAACAAAAGAAAGGTAATTCATATTAAATTCAGACCTTAAAGTCATTTTCCTCTACAGAAAATCTATTCTAGTTTTGAATCTGCATGGATGAATGGCCTGTGATGAAGTCAACCACCGGATTCTCGCTTCTTATCGTTGTCTGTTATTATTTTTGTATTTTTCACTCTTTCACAATTAAAAATTCCCTTAATTAGTATTTATATTTTTGTACTTCGCGATTTTTTCCTAGATGATGCTGCACTTGCGCACACCAATTAAATTGCTTCTATTATTTTTTGTCTTTTTAGATATTCAATCCTTAATAAGACTATATTTTTCACCAATCCGGGAGTTACGGATCCAAAAAAGTAACAAAATTCAGAATTCCGGCTATATTTGGACACTTATCAAACCTGAATATAAAGGATACTAAAAATCATGGAATCGGAAATATTGTTTGCGCATGCCATCGTGATATATTCAGATTTCGGTAAACACTTATTTTGGGGCTCAAACATTTTACAGATTGCAACTAATTTTTTGAAAATTTTCTAAATAATTTAAAAGCATCGAGTTGAAACAAAAGCTTCATATAAAATTAACACTCTATTCAGTTTATTTTTAATTATTTCTATTAAGAATCCGGAGTAATTTTATACTGCAGAATTTAAGGCAACAACTCCCATAATATTCCTGTGCTTTTATTCTGACTATTACAGGGAGTCCCAAAAGGGGATTTTAAAACTCTTAAGGGTAGGTCAGGTTACTGAAAAAAGTCATTTTTCAATACAACATAGGGTCAGAAACGCAAATGGGATTCTTTATCCATGAAATAAGTTAAAGAAAAGGGAACACCACATAAATTGTGCAAAGCAGGTTTAATAGAATACAAACTGCAATTAATAGAATTTATTTATTTATAACCCGCCCTGGCCCAACCTACCCAAGAGGGTGTAAAGCCTTCCACAGGCCGGAGGGGAAACATAAAACGAAAGAAATGAACTACATTAAAAAAGAATTTACAATGAACCCCAAGGGGTGAGCAGAACAATTTAAAAATCATCGTTTACAACAATGAACCAAAAAAAAAGGATAAAGAGCAAAAACACAAAAAGATTAAGAGCAAAAACACAGAACACAAAATCCCAAAGAGCAAAAACACAAAAAGATTAAGAGCAAAAACACAGAACGCAAATGCCTTAGAGCAAAAACATAAAACGCAAAATCCCAAAGAGCAAAAACACAAAAAGCTTAACGTTAAAAACACAAAATATTAAGAGCAAAAACACAAAACTCAAAAACTCAAAGAGCAAAAACGCAAAAAACTAAACATTAAAAAAACAACAAAACACATATAAAAAATAAACATAACCAAATTAAAATCAATAGCATTTCAAACCAAACAGTTACAAACAAAAAATCGAGAGACAATAAGCATTACAAAATCTGCACAAAAGCAGTTTTTTGTAATGCTTATTGCCTCTCGATTTTTGTTTGTAACTGTAACACAACCCAGTTGCATGAATAACAATATTACAAATCGTACACATCTTGACAGATACAATAATGACAAGTAGGACGCCGGATTAACAACAAACCTTCGGAATGCTTACAATAAGATTTCAAAGGATTAACCATCTGATAATCCAGTCAACGAAGAGTTTAAAAAAAACATTAAATCATATAGTTTTGAAAATTGGCACACATGTTCGTGAGGGGATCCTGATGAACATACTAAAAGTCCCCCGTCCTAGGGGGTGAGATCCAGCCACCATCTTGGATTTCATTCCTCTTTTTTTAGTTTTTCCTGAATATCTCGAAGACTATTCAGTTTTCAAATTACAATTGATTTAACAAATTAACGAGCGTAAAATTCCCTACAAATACATACTTTTATTTTTCTTCCAGCTTTAATAGTTTCCCAGATAATGGGTCTCAAAAGTTGCAGCCTTCTTGGATTTCATCCCCCCGCCCTTTTTTTAGTTTTTCTTGAATATCTCGAAAACTATTCAATATTGAAATTACATATGATTCAACAGATTAAAGAGCGTACCATTCCCTACAAATGAATGCGTTGATTTTTCTTCAAGCTTTAATAGATGAAATCCAAGATGGCGCCGCGATTTCACCCCCCAGGACCGGAGACTTTTAGTATGTTCATCATAAGCCCCTCCCGAACATGTGTACCAATTTTCAAAACTGTATAATTTAATGTTTTTTTCATCCCAATTTTGGACCTTCGACGAATGGACTATGATGCCAGTTTTGCTTAGCATGTCGTTATTTTAGTAATTTAATTATTGCGATAGCGCCCAGATAGCAATTTTAGTTTGCAGCCAAGTCTTTAGTCTGCAAGCTCGATACAAGTTATTGCAAACGGCAAATTCACCACGCGTCGAACTTGCAGCAAGCTTGTCGCATCAAACTATAGTAAAAGCAGAGTACACAGATAATCCTCGGATTCGAACCTCCACACCCCTTTTTCATAGTCCGCCGCCCTAGCCACTCAGGAAGCGGGGCTCTGATAAGAGAAGACAGATTGCGCTAATAGATCGTGCATCTACACGTTTTATTTAAACTTTTTTCTTGATTTCATTAATTTTTTAAATTTTAAATTGAGAATATGATTTGAAGTCAAAGAGAGAGCGATTTTAGCAAATAACTAGTGGAATAAATTATGAAATTAGGGTTCAAAAGTAATTACTTTTAAAAATATGGAACACAAAGTAAGTTATTATTCTTCAGCAAACATTGACTGTTTTTCAGGTTTAATTTTGTTTATGGGCGTTAAAATTTCAACATTATGAAAAAGGCGATATATAGTTTTCTTTGCAATGTGAGTTCTATATTTAGTAAAAAGATGGAGAATTTTTCAAAAGTAATTTTTTCTATAAAAAGACTTAGTTTTTTTCAAATTATCATTGATTTATTGAATTAATAAAAAGAATGACGGTCTAGGAAATGCTATTAAAAATAGGATGTTTTTAAAACAGAGACAAAGATCAAAACCAGATATATACAACCGTATCCAGGTCGTGGTGTGTAAGTGTGCCGTGTCAACTTTACAGCAAACTTGCAATTCAAGGAGGGAGATCGATTATGCTTTGTTACTTTACAGAAAGTTTGTTACAAAGTTGTCGCGTCAAGTTTGTTATGACAAGCTAATATCAAGAAAAATCATACTTGCTGAAAGTGTGCATGCTATCTGGGTGTAAATTTGTATACCATTAAATACGTGCAGTGCATTTCATCTGGTGTATCCTTTTCTTTTACTTAACTCACTGACAAAGAGCCCCTTGTAGTGGTTGGTTCCTTTTTGCGCTTCCGACCAAAGGTTATGTTGCAAATATAACTTGTTTCTGTATGCCTGAGCTACCGTTAAAGTTTATAAATGGTCTTCTGGTATACCCTGTATTTAATCTTTCAACCCTTCATTGCCTTCTTTATATCATATAGCATTAAACAGAAAACCATTACTTTTGAATTTTTTTATAAAATATAGAAATGGAAACTCCATGTATAACATAATCAAGTAATTTAAACTACAGAAGAGAATAAGATACAAAAGGAACTTTCTTCAGCTTTTCTCTTAATGTAGTGAACCTTCAACCAACTGACTCCCCGAAACTTTTCTCGCATACGAACTCCCCACCCCAGGAGGTGTGTGGGGGGGGGGAATACACCGCAAATTATGGAAATTTGGCCTTTTTCAAAGCCCTTGGCCTTAAATTCATTTTTGGCCGTTTTTTGCTCTATTTTTGTTAATGAATTTTAGAACAATTTTTAATTACTTATTCTATTGTTTTTCAATAAATTTTTGATATTACACATTTCAAATGATATATAATGAGCTGTCAAACGAAATAGCTCCTGAATAGAACAAGGATGTTTTAAATTTCTTTCATTTAAATTTTAGTTTAATAATAGAGCATTGAATATATGCCTATCAAGTGCGATTCGTTTTCATTAAGGATAGCTGTTTTTCTTAAAGCAAATGAGGTTTTCAACCAATTTGTCAAATTTGGCCACTTTTGGGCTTATTTCTAAGAAGGTTCGGCCTTATTTTGCTATTTTTATCTGGCAACCCTGAACCTAACCAACCGAAGAGATACACTGTAAAAAATATCCGTTTTTTTCCCGGACTTTTTCTGTATATTTGACGGTTTAAAGCTGTTTTGTTAACAAAACGGTTTTTCACCGTTTTCCGCTCCAGCCATAAACGGTTTAAAACCGTCAGTTCAAATTCTATTTTTCGTCATACGGTATTGCTTTCCGTACGATATCTTTCCCTTTTCTTAAATGTAATTTTATTGCATTCATTTCATGTTTTTAATAGGGTTCCATCTCCGCTGTTGTTTACACATGTTGCAGTAACCTGTTGTCACTCATGAAAGCTAACCTTAAAACACGTGTTCTGGCAATAGTTGATTTTTACATCACTAGGTGGCGCCACTAGAGCTATAGTGACTTTAAAACTCAAATAGATTATTTTTACTTCATCTTTTGAAGTCTCCGGTGGTCTAGTGGTTAGAGCGACTGCCTTTTATTTCTAATAACGCGGTTTCGATCCCCGGCTCAGAGGAGTTGGAAGCTTTGTCACCATCTTGCATCGAAATCGACCAAGTAAGTTCGATAAAAAATTATATTAATGAAACTAATAATTAAGCCTTGATTAATTAATATTCCTAATTGATAATACACATCAGCACATTTCAACTCAACTCGAACAGAAGGATAAAAACAACTCAACTCAGTCGATGACTTAATTTTTATGGAGAAAACTTGATTTCATACGGTAAAAAACCGTTGTGACTACGGATTTACTTCCTAACTTTTACGGGAAAAACTTGTTCCTGTATGGTAAAAAACCATTGTGCCTACGGATTTACTTCGTAACTTTTACGGTTTTGCACAACCAACCCAGCTGCCAGTTTAAAACCTTAAATTTTACGGGATTTTTTTTACAGTGTATCTAGGGAGAAATTAAGGAACACTATGCAGTACTTTTCAGGTCAGACCCGGAAACAGCAAAGGGAGAAAAAACGGTATTTCGGGTCATGACATGAAGAAATTTCTGTTGTCATGACTGATTATTAGAGATAAATGGAATCCCAAGGGTTGCTAAACTCGTGTCAGGTGTTAATAGAGTAGATTAAAGTAAAAGTTTAGTTTAGTTATATTAACGTCCCGTTTTGAAGCAACAAGAGGGCTATTTTGGGACGGACCTCATCATTTTGAGCCACGGTCAGATGACGACGCCTGAGCCGGCGCCCCCTCTCCAAGCTTCCACGCCACACCAACGGGAGGACGTTTGGCCACTACGTGTGATTTAGCGTGCAACAAGCCCCAGACACGACGGATCTTCAGTGGAATCGGGTTTCGAGCCTGGAGCCCTCCGGCCCCAAAGCCGAGGCCTTACCACTAGGCCACCGCGGCCCGTTAGAGTAAAAGAAGTGTTTGTTTGTAGATCATCATTCAAATTTTAACTTTCCCTCGAGATATAACTTAGCAATCTGATTTCATGGGTAGGCTGAAAACAATTGAACCCAGGAACGTAATTATATAATAATAAATGTTTTTAAAATCAAAACTGTCTTTTTAATTTCAATCAAAATTCGTTGTTCTCTACGGGAAGTGTATACTTGCGAATAAGCACAACTCAAATATTTTTACGACATTTTGAATATTTTTTCAGGGGACTCCTCATTTTTAACAAAACGGGAAAAAAGTTATATTAACCCAGTAGTGGGAATAAGAAAAATAATAAGTAGAGCTCTCCATATGTCGTTAGTCAGATTGACACAACTTTCCCACTACCGGGTAAACAACCATTTAAATTCAATTATTTAAAATTCAGTCTTGAATTATATAAATTTAATGAAACTGCATGCGGAATAAATCACTATTTCTGATTTATTAATTTTTATCTTAGCTGCGATGATTAATTGAAATTACATATTAACCAGATACTCGTAATTAAATTTAATAAACACGTCATTTTTTTCCTAATTAGAAAGGACCCAGAACTTAGCAGACAGCATGCAGCTACAAGAGTAACACAAGTCATGCTGAAATGGAGAACATATACTCACGGGTCATGTTCTTCAACAGCTGTAAAAAATAAATGATAAGATTAGGCAACTGAAGTATTTAGAAAAACCAAAAGTTTCTATAAAACAGTAATTCTATATAACAATAATTTCACTACCAAACTTTATATCACATGATGATGAATGATTGATGCTCGAATAATCAATTTTTCAGATAGTTTCTATTTAATCAGCGTAAAATTTCAATAACCAGAATTAAGAAAATGCAGAAACTGCTTATGAAGTTGATGCAGTGATTTCAAATACTTAATGTTATATAGTCATTCCTCCTATATTTAGGCATTCTGATTATACGATTCCCATGAAACACGATACAAAATTTCAATTATCCGCCTGGAACGCGGTGTTTTCACATCACAGTTTTCACGTAGTGTGCTTTAAAAAACTTGAACATTCCTTGCGTAGCACGAATTTAAACAAAATGCTCAGATTGAAGTTTTAATACAGCGCTAAACGAATGAACTGTGTTACAGTTGTGTTAGAATGCATCTCGATTCCTTTGTATCAAATTAATATATATTCAAGGCTTGCGAAATCTTTATTAGCAACCATTATAAAAATATATCTTATCTCGGCATTCTAATCATGCGAGTCCCATATAAGAGGGTACAAAAATTGCAACTACTTTCTTGAAATATGGTTTTTTGAAAACAAAGTTTTCACGTAATATAGCTGAGAAAACTTGAACATTCTTTATGTAGAACTAATTTGTGTGCCAAAATGGTGTGATTGCGACAAATGTACTAGTTCCGCTTACCACGATTTTGATATAACACGAAAGGAAGGAACGTACTTTTGATTTTTTGTATTAAATAAATACATACTCACGACTTGCGAAAAAATTCCTTTATTAGCCATCGTTATAAAAATATTTTACATGTAAGAATATTGAAAAATACAGCTTAAAATATGAAGAATTTTTACTAAGAAACTAAACACATGAAACATGCAAAAGAGTGTTACGGTGATATGAAACAGTATAAAATATATAACTTCTAAATGTCGCTGGATAATTAAAGGAATAGAATCAAAACTATATTCGTTTTACTAGTCACCAGGATTTTTGATTGGGGTTTGTAATCCTAGTCGCTGAGGGAGTAGTGGGTACTGGGAAAAATTCATTTAATGGATAATAAAATAAATTCCGAAACAGTGAAAGATATAATTTTTGAAATTTTCAAAATATAAGTAGAAAGAGATAAACCGTGAATAATATATTTTGCTATTATTTTACTAATATCCTTCATACTGATTCATCCATTTTGTCAATAATAGAATACCCGTATCAAATGTCTAATAAAAATCAGGAAGGAGAATTTTTCAGAAGTTAACTTTTATAAAATTGTAATGTAGTTAATATGTTTTTAATTTCAACGGATAATAAATTCTGATACAGAGAAGTAGTTAATTTTTGAAATTTTCAAAATATAAGTAGAAAGAGATAAACTGTGAATAATATATTTTGCTATTATTTTACTAATATCCTTCATACTGATTCATCCATTTTGTCAATAATAGAATAGCCGTATAAAATGTTTAATAAAAATCAGGAAGGAGAATTTTTCAGAAGTTAACTTTTATAAAATTGTAATGTAGTTAATATGTTTTTAATTTGAACGGATAATAAATCCCGAAACAGTTCAGTAGTTAATTTTTGAAATTTTCAAAAAATATCAAAACGAGATAAACTATGAATAATGTATTTTTCCATTACTTTTACTAATATTCTTCAGACTGATTCATCCACTTTGGCTATAATAGGATGATTGTATCAAATATCTAATAAAAGTCAGGAAGAAGAATTTTTCAGAAGTTAACTTTTATAAAATTGCAATGTAGTTAATATATTTTTAATTTGAAACATTAACTTATAAAAAAAAACAGGACAATTACGGGATACATATAGTTCAAATTTCGTAAAAATATGTTACATTTTTTTTTCAATACAGAGCATAGAGTCCAAAGTATACCTATGAATTCGAGGCGTCAGGTTACTTTTGGAAAACAAATTTCACTTTCTTCCTACTATCAAATTAAGGTACACATATTCTACGTACAATAAATGTTGGGAAAGAAAATTTACTTTCTCCAAATTAACCTTTTCAACTAATTTGTTTAAAAAGTCATCTAGTTGATTTTTTTAACCTCCTCAAGCTTAAGATCAGCTTTGAAATATGAATTTCCTTAATTTTTGTAAATATCGCTTCTAAGTACATTAATATTTATTAGATAAAATAATTACAATATATTTAAAAATAGTTAATTTTTTTGTATTAGTGTCTCTTTTAGGAGACATTGGAACATATGCTATAACAAATGAAAAATTTAAATTTATTTTATTTTATTTATTTAATATGATTTTGAAATCGATAAGCTTTTCAGTTAATGTAGTGGAAATTTAAAAAGTTTTGTTTAGTGTCTCCTACAGGAGAAACAAGAGCTTAAGACCAGCTATGAATTATGAATTTCCTTAATTTTTGTAAATATCGCTTCTAAATACATTAATATTTCTTAGATAAACTAATTAAAATATATTTAAAAAATATTTAATTTTTTTTGTATTAGTGTCTCTTTTAGGAGACATTTGAACATATGCTATAACAAATGAAAAATTTAAGTTTATTTTATTTTATTTATTTAATATGATTTTGAAGTCGATAAGCATTTCAGCTAATGTGGTGGAAATTTAAAAAGTTTTGTTTAATGTCTCCTACAGGCGAAACAAGAGCTGATGAGATTAAATATGTGTTATTTACTTATCAGTAAAATTCAAAACAATCTGAAACAGACAGTCAAACTTGAAGATTGTCTTATATAATTCTGTACGTCTGGCCACTTTAATGTTATCCATTATAAATGCTTTTTTCTCTAAGTCTTCTCAAAGTTTTAATATACACATAGATTGTATAAAACATTTTAAAACGGTGTAATCATCAAGTCTTTATGTATGTCATCGTCAATGTACACAATTTCATCATACTAGATAAATTCTTTACTTTTTCTTTGAAAAAACAATGTAACGATTAAACACAAAACAAACATTTTTAAAAATATGCATTCCATTTTGAACATTCTGGATTCTTCTACTTCACTCTGAAAAGAGTTTTAAAACAGAAGGTCGATTTGGCATTCACAGCCTTTGAAACAAAATGTTAAGTTTGCAATATTGAATATTTTTAATTCATTTATTAATCATAATGTTAAATAAAATCACAGAAGATGATGCAGTTTTGTTTATTGTTTCTGCGCTACTAAATCTGGAGTAGAAAAATTACCTTTTCTTATAGGGAAAGAAAAACATCAGGCAGTTGTCGAACTATACGGCGCAAGAGTTTCGTTTTGTATTTTCAGAGGGACGTTTTGAAGTTCCATTCTTTATAAGGTTTGCTTATTTCAAGAGGGTCAGATTTTAAGTAGATTTGAAACTCTTATTCAAAATTCTGAACAAAGTGAATATTCCCGAGGATGCTCATGTTCCTAAATGCTCCTGAAATGAATGTGAAGCTATTTTAAGTAGATTTGATTCTCTTATTCAAAATTCTGAACAAAGTGAATATTCCCGAGGATGCTCATGTTCCTAAATGCTCCTGAAATGAATGTGAAGCTATTTTAAGTAGATTTGATTCTCTTATTCAAAATTCTGAACAAAGTGAATGTTCCCGAGGATGCTCATGTTCCTAAATGCTCCTGAAATGAATGTGAAGCTATTTTAAGTAGATTTGAAACTCTTATTCAAAATTCTGAACAAAGTGA
>BGPR01010261.1:10254-25079 GCA_013235015.1 Araneus ventricosus | reverse complement strand
AAGATTTCAGAGACTTGATTAAACGCAATAAAGATCCAATTATTCACCTTAAAAGCAAATTTTTAAGACTTAAGAGCTAGTAGATCAAAATAGCTAACAGCTCAGAGGGTTAAGCAGAGCAAGAGTTTCATTATGTATTTTAAGAGGGACTTTTTGAAGTTTCATTCTGTATAAGGTATGCTTATTTCAATACGGTCAGATTTAAGTAGATATGATACTCTTATCCAAAATTCTGAACAAAGTGAATGTTCCCGAGGATGCTCATGTTCCTAAATGCTCCTGAAATGAATGTGAAGCTATTTTAAGTAGATTTGATTCTCTTATTCAAAATTCTGAACAAAGTGAATGTTCCCGAGGATGCTCATGTTCCTATATGCTCCTGAAATGAATGTGAAGCTATTTTAAGTAGATTTGATACTCTTATCCAAAATTCTGAACAAAGTGAATGTTCTCGAGGATGCTCAAGTTCCTAAATGCTCTTGAAATGAATATGAGGCTATTTTAAGCAGATTTGATACTCTTATTCACTATTCACTTATTAAAAAATGCTGAACAAAAAATATTTTTCTTTCCTCCCACATCTTCATTTCATCCTCTTCTTCTTTTCCTGAGTGTATCAACGTACTAACACTTTTATTAAACCTCGTGAATATTATCTTGTTTGTCTTGTTTTATTTACTTTGCTATAGTGTAATTTGTTTTATAAAACAGGATATTTCTTGTATAAGAGGCCAATGGTTTTGTAGAGGAATCTAATTTCAGCCTGATTGCGAGATTCTTACACTTCCTTCTCAAAGTTACGTTGAAATTAAATAGAATTTTTAAAGGTAACCTGATTTATAAGGGATTAATTTTATTTAATTGAATAATGCTGTAAGGGATATTTCGTCGTTCCTTAAAATTCTGGCTATGATTTGAAAAGGCTCAGGAAATGCAGAATCAATTGTAAAGACATAGAATTTGATTGATAAATTATAGAAGAAATGCAGAAATCCCCGAAGAAGTTCGCTGCATGCTGAGAAATTTTGTCGAAATATTTAGCAGAAATTTCGTTTCTTTCATATGGTTCAAAACTGGTATAGTTTTTGAATCATTATGCAAAATCTTACGTCTGTTTTAGCATACAGCATTAGCGAATCTCATTAACTGTTAGTTTTCCAAAACATGCAACTTCCATTTTCTGGTGGTGGTTTCAAATGTAAGGAAAAGCGACCTTACCCAAATATTTTTAAACAGATCATTCAAATTTTAAGATTTAACATCCTTTTTAATTCAATTGCTGTTTCGTAATTCTTATTGAAAAATATTATTCTTAGTAATCTGTAAAAACTAATGACGATTCAGTGGACAAATGGTCTTAAAACAAAGTCCAGCAATTTTAAGTTACGCCATTCCTGCTAAAATTTTTGGAAATTCTACTAAATGTGTTATTAGTTAAACAAAAAATACTCGACTTATTGTTTACTTTATATGGCACCAAATAAGATAAAATTTGCCTTCATTTCTATGAAGCAAAATAAATTAAAATCAAACTTACTTCTTAATTCGTAGGAAATTCCAAGATTATTGAGAGTGAATTTTCGTGGGATTACACACTTAAAGAAAATATTTGTAATATTTTTTTAATTAATCAGGTGTTTTCTACTTCTAATGTTGAAAATATAAATTCGTATTTCTTATTCACATTCAGTAGGAAGAAATTGCTTATATAGAAATCTTTCAAATCAAATTCAGCATTTATATCAGTCTCATGTAATATTTCGGATATATCTATAGCACTTCTTCGGTAAAACGTTTTGTTATATTTTTGTATAATTTTTATCTAAAACAAGAGAAATTATCTACAAGACAATTATAGAAATGCAGCTCTGTTATTAAAAATGAAGCATAAATTTATTAAAAAAAGAATTATAGTCAAATATTCATTATTAAGAAATAAAGAGAATAATCAATAAGAATAACTGCATAATTATAGTATGGTTCTAAATTTTTTAAACCAAAAATATTTTGTAATATCTGATCATTCATATTTTATTTTATCAACAACAAAATTAGAAAAATTACACTTACTTTCTACCGTAAATATAAGTTCACTTTGATCTGTAATTTTTGATGTAAATTTTGTACATGATTATCCTTACAACAGATTTGTTGGTAGTATTTCAGAAGGAACAAATGAGATTTTATAAACACGAAGTATTTTTAACTTCGGTTTAAAAATTTAAGCAAGACTAGTAGGTACTTACAAAATAGTTAAATACTCTTGAGAAAAGGTTGTTATTTTATATCAAAACGCGCTGAGGGTATTTTAAAGTTAATTTAGGCATTAGACAGGAAAGTATGCAGAAAAACTCTAATTCGATAGATATCTTTAAATTTTAATAGAGGAAAATTAAGGCATAAATTTATAGACTGAAAATTAGGCCAGGAAATGTTCAAGTGATGCAAAAAAATCAAATAAAACTATTCAGTGAAAAATGCAAGCATAGATTTTTATCTAAATTTATAATTTTGTCATGGCATTCTTTTTTCTGAAGAAAAAAACATTTTAATTTTAACATGACCATAAAACAATTTGTAGATTTATCCGCCTACACTAAAATTATGCCTTATATGAAATACTAATGGACATTTAACGTTTCAATAGATATAAAATATCATATCTTTTGAATATCATATCTATTATATATCGAATATTTAATAAAAATAAAATATTTGTGATGCGTTTATTGAAACATTAATCGCCCATTTCGTTTAATTGTCATTACTTCATTAAAATATAACTTAACTTTCAATTTTGAAATGTAAAGAGCATGCACAAACTTATTATATTACCTCTGAAGTTAGCTTTGATAGATCCGGTTGCATCGCCTTTCTTATTCGTTACCGTCAATCTGTATAATCCGGAATCTTCATCCTCCGGATCGTGGAGCTTTAATGCGATATAGAACCTATTGACGCTCAAATCCTTTATCACGGGCGTTAATTTATCAGTCTTTTTGATCACATTGTTTTCGAAATACCATACAACGTCGGGTTTAGGGTAAGCTGCAACGACACATTCGAAGATAATGATATCTTCTTCGGCATCTTCTCTTAATTTCGGTTTCTGAACGAAAGTAGGAGCTTTCTCATCCTCAATCCCCATCTTATTAGTCTGTTCTGTTATCCATCCATCAGCAAGACGCTTGGATTCGCCGAAGCTATTTGAAAAGTATGCTGAAACTTGATGAAAAATCCACTGTCCTTAAGAGTGTAATATTCCAGTAATCTTAAGAATTTTCTTGAAAATCCATAGTTTGAAAAAACTGCTGTGACAATTCAGTTTAGAAATTTTTATGTTGAAGAAACTGGTGAAATATCTACAGGTAAATTATTTTATGATTCACTAAGTGATAGTACTAAATGAGAACGATTTTTAAGAAATGAAAACCACTTAAAAATACGGGTGAATACTGAAATGTATCAAAATTAAATTTCGAATTCACTAATTTTATAAATCACTAACCATCCTGATATATCCAGTTCTGAGAGTTAATCAATACGAATACGAAGATGATGGTCCGGAAAGTAGGAACTGCTGCGAAACACAGGTGAACACTGCGACAAAGAAGTATCAAAACTAAATTCAAAATTCACCAATTCTAAAAATCAATAGCCGTTTGATACATTCAGTTCGAGAAAATACGTCTGGCACACTATTTCAAGAAATCGATTAAAATCCATTAGCTGTCGAGCAAATCCTCCCCGAAGTCTTCAATCCATGGAATCTGTGGATGTTACTGGCAATATGAAAGCTTGGAATTGAGATGTTCTTCAGTGGTTGAGCGACAGAACAACTGGTGCCGAGCAAAGCGTAACAAGACGTTCGACGTAGATTTGATTTATGGTGAACCAGCAAAACTAAAAGGGACGATACCGCAGAACAATGCGCAAGTGTTTAGGATCGCGGGGACGGCCCAGGTCTGTGGGCCGGGGGTTGCCGAAGCATCCGACTAAAAACGGACCTCAAAGGATAGTTGTGTCTATCGACGTGACAGATTTATCGGTGAGATAAACAGAAGGAACCGCCTTACTTCGCGAGTTTAGGCAACCCTGCGAGCGAGAGTGGTGCAAGTGGAGCAGGAACATGAGCAGAAATGGATGGTGGAAACCCTTTTGTCTGGAGATACAATCGGGGCTTTATACGAAACATTTGATGCCTTAGCACTTTTGAACTTTGTTTGATAATGGGTCTTTCTTCCTTGCTCACAAATGCAGAGGTATATATTTGTTAGGGTTGACTTGAGGTTCCGTTTTAAGTATTTGAGAGTTTAAACGTTTTAGTACGTTTAAAATATAGAGTAAATAAATCCGAGGCGCTTTGTTAATTTTTTTAAATTTTATCAAATATTTCTTTACTTAATGAAGTATTATCCTTCGTCATACAATTTTACAGACAAAAGAAGAATATCTTACATAATAAATGAGATCTTTGGACACAGTTCCTATATTATGATAGGAATATATATTATATAATATTTTATAATGTATATATGGTATGTTATATGATATATAGAATCTATTATCTTTAGATGCAAATCTCTGAAGTCAAAATTATTTCATAAAAGATTTTTAAAGAAATTAAATCAGCTGCTGCATAATTATTCTCGCGAATTTAAACACTTATAATAATTCGCAATAATACTTAATTACTCTGATTAAATATTCACTAAATATGCAAAGTCTTTAAACACTTTGCACATTTAGTGAATATTTAAGCAGAGTATATTTAATTTTTTATCATAAAGTTCAGTCTGGAAATATATGGTTCCTGTTTTGAGGTAAGGTTCAATATTCAGGTGAAGCCTAAATAGCACAGAAGTAATGAGATGATTTTTTTCATAATTTTTGTGAAAATTTCATAATATTTGAAAAACTAACTCGGAACAAGAACACATAACTATAATTTTTCAGTAATTCGCTAGTTTTATCAAACTGTAACTGTTTTTTTTTCTATATGACTACATAAAACGCATGTTGATTCTTCATACCTTACTTAAAAGAGACAGTAAGTTCCGTTATTATTTATCCACTAAGAATACTATTAGGTTCAAATACCTGGATTTGTCGAAAATGAATTCTTTTATTATTTCAATTTCATAATATTCTACCAAATTTTTAAATAACCAATCACATGCTTGTATTCTTCCATTGCAACTATTCCACAGGTTGGAAGAATATCTTGGAACGAGTCTATCTCATGGCCCTCATTTAAGCAGAGAAACGACTCATGCCATTCTTCCTCCACGAAGTAAGTTGCTGTCAACACATTATCCTTCTCCACCCCTGTACCTCAACCCAGAACGCAGGAAAGGCTTGATCCTGACTCGCTTCCTGCAGCAGTTTATTTTGCTTGGCAGAACTCGTGGCTCGTAAAAGATAAAGGAATACGGAAAACGGATCCATTGGAAGTTGATAAAATACTGTGCAACCGCAGGGGATGACTCTAACAAACATTTTAGACGAAATGTGTTTGACAGAAATAGGTGATGGTGAGGAGGACTGATTGGCTTTTGTTTACGTTATCTACCGTCTTCCATTGTGCCCTCCTCAGTTCTTGTATTACAATTTCAGTTCTTCTTCGAGTGATAAATGAGTGGATCTCTTTTTCAATAGTATAAGTGAGGACGGAAGATGCTTGAGATTAACTGTGTTGTCTAATGCGCTTAGTTGTTCGAATAGCTTTAAGCTAAGATTATAACCAAAGGCTGCTTAAATTGGTTAACACCCTTGGTGCTGATAACACAAGCCTGCAAAAAAATACTTTTTGAAAATTGTTTTAATTTTAATGACTGATTTTTATGTTATTTTTAGTGGCGATTCTAAAAATGAAATCCATTTATTTCTATCACATACAGATTTTTTACAAAGTGATTGCATATTTTGAAGAAAACAGCTGAAATCGCGAAATTTTGACATTTCATTTAAATTTCATTAATTCATAAATCCATATAAATTACATTTATATCCTAGTCCAAGTAATTGTTAAGTATAGGTAGAAAGTTACAAGTCCTTATAGTAACGTTTTTTCTTTACCTCAAAAGTTCTTTTGTCACTTTTCCTCTTGTGAACTTTGCAGGGATTGTCTCTTTGTAGCATCCAGCAGTAGTCGGCTATCATGCTGACATTCCATTTTCCTTGATATCGCTGCTCTATTTCCTTTATATCTTGGTGAAATATTTCATCTTGTTCCTCACTAACTGCATCTAAATTTTCAGGAAAATAGTCCAGGTGCAAATCGAGAAGATGAACTTTTAAGCTCATACTACAGCCTAAAATCTTGAAATTTTTTATCATCTCTTCTATAATAGATTTGTATTTGGGTCCTTTTTGATTCCAAGAAAGCTAGTAATAACTAGTTTGAAAGATTCCCAGGTTTTTCTTTCGTTTGTTTCCATTTTAGTCTCGGAAATTTTCATCTTTCATCATTTTCCTGCTGTCTGGTCCTACAAACACACCTTCGTTCAGTTTTGCTTCGGATAAACCCGTGAACTGGTCACAAAGGTATTTGAATCATTCACCTTCTTTTGGTAAAACCTTGACAAATTGTTTCTTAAGATTAATTTTATGTGAAGCGATGGAAGTAACACTTTTTTTGGCAAGCAGGAGAGGTATCCGGTTTCAACTGATTTCTTCCGTCTGTAATATTGTGTTTAATAGGCAATTTACCGATTCAGAGGAATATTCTGGATTGAAATAGTTTCTTCTTTCTTGTTTGGTAGTTTAATCCAGAAATTTACTATTTTAAGTCCATAAATATGTTTATCGAACTCATATAAATAATACTTTTTTGGTCCGAAATATACTAAATTCGTAAAAAATATATTGCGATTTGTGATGAAACTGTAGGTGATGGAATTTTTTCATTATTTTTTACAGTAATAAGCTCCCAAAAAACTATAGAAAACACCACTTGCTTCACCCACAATTTTTTCATCGCAGACCTGTGTAATTATTCATTAATGTGCTCGTTAATTTCATCATCAGCTCTTGTATTGCAATTTCAGTTTTGCTTTGAGTGATAAATGAATCTATCTCTTTTTCAATAGTATAAGTGAGGACGGAAGATGCTTGAGATTAATTGTGTTATGCAATTGTGTGCCTTCGTTGCTCGAATAACTTTAACCCTCCGTCATTCGCAATCATTTTCATCTTTAAATGGTCGCAATGTCTCTCGCGGAAATGAAAAACTATTCTACGATATGTTCATTTGGTTTTGGTAATTTTTTCTTTATAACTACAATATTTAGTCGTAATGAGAATGCACGTGAGTATTCTATACGAAAAATTCAAATTATAATGAGTTAAAAACAGCTAATAGATGTAGATTGGAAGCGTATCTATCAGATATTGCGATTGGATAGGACCCGTGGTGCTGATATTCTTGTGGACCTCTGAAAATATCTCATATTTAAATCTTGATTTATCAGTCATTACAATAAAAAATAATTCAGAGGAATCAAATATTTTAAATTATTGCAATTATATTCTTATTAATTATAACAATGTTATATTAAATTTTATCCGATATTATAATTTTAATATTATTTCATTTTTTTATTTCACTTTCAGTTTAATTAATATTTTGAAAGGTTAACAGGACTTTATCTGAGTGATTTAAATTATCTAAGCTTGCATCTCTACATATTTATGCACATATTACTAAACCCACGCAAGCATTCATTACAAGAAAAGAAAAGGTAAAATACGTTTCCATAGCTCATTAATAAGCTCTTTGATTTCATTCTTAATTTTAAAGAATTCAAAAATTTGCATGCTAGATTAAATAGATACGTGACTCTTTATATTAAATTTCCATTGAAAAGCTGAATTTCAAATCAAATAAAGCTAACGTAGTCCAATGAACGTCAGCTGCTATGAGCACAATAACACGACTGTTTATTAAAGCTAGCGTATCAATCATCTAAGTAACGTATCAATCGCTAATCAAATAAAGCTAAAGTATTCCAATGAACGTCAGCTCCTATGTGCACAATAACACGACTATTTATTAAAGGTAACGTATCAATCATCTAAGTAACGTATCAATCATCTAACGTATCAATCGCTAATCAAATAAAGCTAAAGTATTCCAATGAACGTCAGCTGCTATGTAAACAATAACACGTCTATTTATTAAAGCTAACGTATCAATCATCTAACGCATCAATCGCTAATCAAATAAAACTAACATATTCCAATGAATGTCAGCTGCTATGTGCACAATAACACGACTGTTTATTGAGAAAAATATGGCGAAATTTTTTTTCTCTTAATTTTTCAGTCGTGCATAATTTTTCAGTTATGATAACTTTCTAGAGAATATTGGCTATTTTCGTTTTGTTGCCTATAATATTTTAAACGCGCGTTTAAGCCGTGTAGGTCTATTGAGAGTCTCATCTTTAGATCAGAGGATAATTTGTTCAAGACTCGATTTCACCAAAGATATACAAGTGCGGCTTACATTGGAAATGTTGGTGGGCGTTTCCGTTATTTCAAAAAAGGAAATAAGCATTCTTTGAAATTAATTAACAGATAAAAAAGCGTTAAAAAAATTTACAAAGGTCTTTGCATTTCTATGTTTAATATTTATTATATTTGTCATTGTTAATAAAAACGAGGAAAAGATACAGTTTAAAACATTGTTTCTTTTTTAAATAAAATATAGCTTAGAATTGTTTCTTTTTCATAACTGTTTGTCTGTTGGTGAAAAAACAATTCATTCGTTTTATATGAGAAACTGTTACTTAAAAACTGAGAAATATTTACTCCCCATTATTAAATAATCTTTGCGCGTGATAAATCTATCGAAAGAGGCCAAGCATCCTAACATAGATGTTGTGTGAAAGTTTCGTGAGTGTGATAGCATCTCAATTAATATCCTCTTATCTTACCACGATTCAAAATAACGAAATCTGTCCCGCATAGCCCTTGTATTGTTTTAAAATGATATGTAATTTCCAACCAAATTAATCAGTAAATTCAAATGCGGACTGAGTATTTCCTTGATAAAATTCTAGGAAGATGTTTCAATCTAAATGTATGGATATATTACCCTTTTATTTCAGTTTAGTGGTAAACATGAAATGGTTTCTACTCCACTATAAAGAGAATAAAATTAAATTAATTAACAATTAACTATTATGCTCATATACACTCATGAAAAATTTCTGGGCTTTCATTTTGACTCAAATAAACGCCAACAGAAATTTCAGTTTCATGAATAAGCTTCCAATCATCATTTTCATATTTTCATCTGAATTTCTATTTAAGAGGATTATTTTTTGATGATCGATTTTGTTAAGCACACCTAAAATTTCTAGAATCACTAGGCTTTTATTTCGTGACGAACAAACACCAACGAAAAATTTCTACTCCATGAAAAGCTTTCGATCAGTATTTTATCCCGTTTCTGCTTAGGAGACTTCTTTCTTGGTGATTTATTTTGTTCAGCACACCCAAAATTTTTAGAATCTCTAAGCTTTTATTTCATGACGAATAAACACCAACGCAAATTTCTGTTCCGTGAAAAACTTTCGATCATTATCTTGTCCCAGTTTCTGCTTAGGAGATTTCTTTCTTGGCGATTTGTTTTGTTCAGCACACTTAAAATAGTTTGAATCTGAATTTCTATTTAAGAGAATTCTTTTTTGATGATTTATTTTGTCAAGCACACCTAAAATTTCTAGAATCTCTATGCTTTTATTTCGTGACAAATAAACACCAACGCAAATTTCTGTTCCGTGAAAAGCTTTCGATCATTATTTTATCCCAGTTTCTGCTTAGGAGACTTCTTTCTTGGTGATTTGTTTTGTTCAGCACGCCTAAAATAATTCAGTCTCCCCAAAAGTTATAAATTATGAAAAGACAGGAATTTTTCGACAGCTTTTTTAGTGTATATATGCGTATTGGAGCTCTAGAGAGGAAATATTTGAACAAAAAGCTGCCAAATGAGATTCGAATTTACTTATAATCCTGACGATGTATTTCAAATCAAATTATTAGCAAAATTAAAATTAGATTTGCAGTATTATAATTTTTAATATAGTTTGGTGACTTTCACGACTTTTAAATGATATTTTCTAAAAGAATCATGAATGATCGCATGAAACCAATTTTGATTCGATCATCAAATACTGAAAATTATTTTTTTAATGTAGTGGCTGATGATATGCTATTTTTCCTAGTTATGACATACTTTTATTGTAATTTTTTAAAAAAATAATTTGCAACAAAAGTTATGATTGAAATAAAATCACACCATTTTCAATGTTCCATCAATCATCCATTTTTACCTTGAACATTTTTTCTATTATTTAAGCTCAAATGTAGAAGTTTTGCTCATGTTCTTTTGTTTTCATATCCCGCAGTGCTTTGCATATATTTTCATTTTTGTCTCCTCCGTCAAATACATTTCAATTATGTACAGCTGGTGCATATTATCTCTGTCGAGTTGAGACAAATGTCTTCATGTTAACTCGGAAAGATAGTTTGAAATGTGAGGTACTGATTGAGATTATATCTTCATCATTACGATAAGATTCATAATTACAGGGTCCGTATCCAATAGTCTTCGTGTAACTTCAAATAGAATGGTAATACAACTAATAAAATGCTATTTAGCTCTTTCTCATATTACTTCTTATTATGTTGAGTAAAAACAATATCGCATTTCGTAAATTCTTTCTCCAATTATTGTTTCATCTCTTTAAGTTCAATTTTCTTCATTTCCAATGTCTTTCTTTAAACTAATCATTAGTAAGCAGTCAAAATACACTCTTACAGAAGTTCAGCATTTATTTATTGTACATACTAATTGCCTTTAGAACATGAACAGAAACTATGGACGACAACCTTACATTTTATTCGTACTCTTCTCAAACCTAAAAGATCTGATTCTGTAAAACATGTTCATTAACTTTTTTTTGCCTTTCATCACAAATGTAATGTGAGCATATCATGTGATATTTGGCAGATATCCATAAACTTAATTTGTTATTTTTCTATGAATTAACAGGATGGTGTGTGCAGTAAATAGAAACACATAAACAAAAAAGTATGCATGTTAGATAATCGATGAAAAGAACTCAGAATTTCAAATAAGGTCTTTGCTGCAACATCTTTCACTATGAACCACTGTTAAAATATCTCTTTACATCACTCATTTCTTCCATTTTATGCATACATTTTCATGAAACTCCATGCTAAGTGTAGGAAAGCTCAATATACAGGAGCCTTGCCTAAATATGTTTTATTACAGCCAGCGATATGATCTCAAATTTGCAAACATCTGCACTATTCCGATCCAAACACTAAAAAAAGAATATTATGATCAGTAATTTTAAAAAATATATCCTGTAGGCTAGCCGAAAGGAAAATCTAGACTCCGTTTGCCCGGAGATGCCGTAAAATGGGGTTACTTTGCACTCGTGGTGGTAACTTTGCACCAGTATAAAAGTTTTGTTAAAAAGTAAAGTAGAGGAGAACTGATTAGAGGTACAGATTCAGATTTTTTTCTCGTTTCTTGGCAACCCTGACTATTATATTTCATTCCTTAAACGTATATAACAATCATTTAGGGGGTTACAGAGAGAAGAAAACATTGAATCGAGTTTTTCCACGAAACTTTAAGTGCTGAAAAATATGTTTCTGGTGAAAAAAATGCAACATTTCTAAAGGCTATGTATTTCAGTGTGACAGACAATAAACCTAACTTTCATTTTGAATTCCTATTATATTTGATGTTAAGTGTTATTTATTTATTTATTTTTTTGATGTGGGGTAACTTTGCACCAGAAAAGAGGGTTTCTTTCCACCATGGAAATTTGCAGTAAAAAGCTAAACCACTTGGTTTTATAATTTATTTTTGTATTAAATAATAAGAATAATGCTTGCTTTTGCTTCAGATATGCCCAGGGTGTATAAAATGAAGTTAGGGACTTTTAAGTAAACAGATTTCTCTCCAGAGACCCTAAAAGATTGCTTTAATGTCATTTCACAATGTTAGTGTAATCTTAAAGAGGTAAAATCTTTTTTGGTACCCCAAACGAACAGTTTGTTACTAAAGAAAGCTACTTCATATAAGGAAACCTGCAAATTCCATTGGTTTTCTTCAATGAGAAAGAAAAGACCATTGCAACTTGTATAGTCCAGTTGAGTGACTTTTGTTTCAATGTCAATAATGCATACCTCAAAATGATAATAAACGCTTATCTAACTAAGAAAGGTATGGTAATCGATAGATATACTAATAACTAGCCGCCTTCGGCTACCAACTTGTTAGCCGGGAATACGATTTCAATTGAATCTTGCATCACTTTAAATTCATTGTTCTCTTAACAACGTAATTTTAAACTTTAAATTGTGGTAGATATTTAACCCATGTTCCATTAGTGACCTTGGACCTCTTCTGTTCATTGTCCACATAAATGTTCCTAATTCAGTCAAATAACTGGCCATGTCATGTAACCTCTAATTCCATGTTGTCGGCACTATCTTTATTTTCTTATTCCTCTTGTGAAATATGCATTTGATTTCAACATTAAAATGACGCAGCACATTTTATGGCCAACGGCATGTTAGCTGGATAAAAACATGCTGAGAATAGAATGAAAACATAGCAACCATAACCATTCAGTTTTATGAATATATTTCTTAATGTAAGCAAAGCAATATCTCGGAGAGCTTGGTTTACAGATTTCACAAAAATCTTCATGAAAAAAAAATATGAAAGCAAAGTGTATTAGGATCCTATCTCAGATTACAACAATGAAAGAAAAATATGCAATTAAATATTTGTTTAAAAAATGAAAAAGGTTTGAGTTGCATTGCAACAATGAAAATTATTGTTGTAAATTATGCTAAATTTTTTAATTTATTAAAATTCGAGAAAACATTGTATGGAAATTTAATTGATATCATTGGAAAGCTAATTTTTGCAATTTTCTATGGGTATTAAAATGATTTTTGAGCTGTAATATCTTCGGCAGTTATAAAAGAAAAACGCCAAAATTTCACCTAATTTTTAATTAAAATTTTAATAAAAATTTCGAAAAAAGGGCTCCGAGGTGCACATCCCCCCCCCCTCCGTCAAAGTATGTTTGTGCCAAATCTTGTAGCTCCAGGTCTAACGGTCTGACCTGTAGATGCCCAAACATACAGAGACACACACATTCTCCTTTATTATTAATAGAGATACTCCCAACAATGACCGGATATATGTATATAGTTATATATTTTTTAAAACCATTAAAATTCAAATAACATTTTCATCATATACACCTATTAAACCTTGCACATGATTATATATATATATATACCCGGATTTTCAAGAAATATGTCTAGCATTGCACACAGTGAGTTTTCTATTGAAATATATGGCAAAAAAATATTAGAGGACAGAATTCCCTCGTATGGGATAACATTTCACCAAAATTTCGAAAAAATATAATTTATTATTAAATTACTGTATGATTCAAATTTTGCTGCAATATGCTTCTCTAATAATCTTCCAACAAGGAGAAAATCAAAAAAGCCCTCTTTTTAAAGAAATACATGCAACAAATCTCGAAATTCCTTTCGAAGTTGATTCTATTAATTTAATTTGACAGTTCATTGCATTAACTACGAAGTATATCTATATTTTTTTATCTATTTGTCGCTTATCAAGCAACACCACCTATCTCAATTTTTTGAAATTTCAAAGAGAAAGATTCAAATGAATTTTTCGCAACCAATAACGAATATTTTTTTCAAGTCTGGTTTGAACTTGTGGTATGTAATTTAGAAATATTCGTTATTGGTTGCGAAAAATTCATTTGAATCTTTCTCTTTGAAATTTCAAAAAATTGAGATGGGTGGTGTTGCTTGTTAAGTGACGCATTTTTATATCGACTATAAATAGAATTTTATCATGGTTAGGCTCAGCTAATGCCACATTCTTTTTATCTTTGACATTTTCTTTTCAACTACTGAATACTCTTAAAATGTACACTTCATAATAGGAATAATTCATAAAGGGGTAGTCTTTTTTGAGATGTACACTTACCTTTAAAATTTAAGGCACAAACGGTTTTACGGGCTTATCTTCTGAAAATGCTTATATAAATTTATAATATTCGAGTCAGAAGTTCATTATGCATTTATGTAATTTATATTGCATCATTTTAGATATATGCCTGATTTATAAAATGAATAATAGCAATTTTGAAATTAATCCTTAGTTATGAACATATGATAATCTTTAATTTCTTAACATTTTTTTATCTTAATTTTAGCATAGGGTGCATCCTCCACTAGCCCTAATGTATGACAAGCCTTAACTTTCCGTTCTGCAAATAGAGTTGTTGGGATTGTTAAAACGAATGGAATACCATATGCGAAGAAATCCTTGTTACAGTACATTAAAACACAATGAAACGAAATTTAGAGCTGCATCTGCTCTGCCACGATTGTTCAAAAGTTATCTTCAGAAATTAAGTTATGTATAAGTACGTTTAGTGGTCATTCAACTCTTAAATGCTTAAAAAATAAAATAAAATCAAAAAGTCTTCTGCCGACAAGTCTAGCTCGATATAGCCGAGCATTATTCTCCATCAAAATGAATCGTACTACGAAGAATGTCCAGGTCCACCATCCTATAACCTTCACTATATTTTTAACAATGTTGAAATATTGTCATTGGTTTCGTATCCTATTAAGATCATGTTCTAGAATAAATCTGAACTCATTTGTAATGACTACCATATCTCCCAGTCCAATCTAGGTTTCTCTATTGGAGAACA